>JAYKTE010340192.1:0-11043 GCA_036873565.1 Xipholeptos notoides | reverse complement strand
AGATAGGGTTTTAAATAATTTAAATTATTGCAACGCACAAAAAGTAGTGCGTTTAAAAAACGGGACCGCTATTCTACCCCTTTACCGAGGACTAAATGATTGTCACGTAGTTTATCTGGTAGTTACCAGGGCCGTGCATATCCCCGCCCCCCGCAGATACAGCAATTGTGGGGACTGGGCGCAAGTTCCCTAGGGGCCGCCAGGAATTTAGGCTTCGCTGATCTGTTGTAATTAAAAAATAATAAAATTATTCGGATCAACTGGAAAATTATTATCATACATTCATGTTGAAGTATCTATCAACCAGTGTTTTTCTTTTCTCTCTCTCTCTCTCTCTCTCTCTCTCTCTCTCTCTCTCTCTCTCTCTCTCTCTCTCTCTCTCTCTCCTCCCCCCGGGGTCGACCTGATAGAGTGACAGAGAGGCACAAGAACAGAGGAATGGCTCGCACTAAATGACTCTAGATGAACGAGTTGATTCTAAAAGTATACACTCACTCGCAATAATAATAATTTTGAACAAAATTTCAAATAATGAAAATACTACAATGCCTCATCAAAATGCTTCATACGAGTAAAGTCAGGAAAAGCAAAAGATTGTTCCATCGCTAGGGGTGAGTCGATTGAGTGAAATTCTTCGTATTTTAGTGAAATATCGGTTGTGGCTTCCTTCCTATCTCCACTGGCCTTGTGCCTTACGTTTTTCATCGTATGAAAAAAAGAAAACGAAAAAACAAAATAATTCGCAAATAACGTTTTTTTGTTCTAATTAAAACGAAAAAAAGATCAAATTAAGATTTTGTCGTCATTCGAAATGTGACGATTTTTCTATTGGTGACGTCATTGGTGACGTCATGGGGCCTTCTGGGTAACTATTTCCCATTCGTATTATAATTTAATAGAAAAAGCTGGGGTGATAGTTTTACTAGTAAGAATCTTCTTTTATTATCACTATTATTATTATTATAATTATTATTATTAATTTTTATTTCTATTATTATAATTATTATTATTAATTTTCATTTTTATTATTATATTTATAATTATTATTATTAATTTTTATTTTTATTATTATTATTATTATTATTATTATATCATTCTACGAATAACTTAAAATAGAAATAATAATGTGAGTATATTTAGAGAAAAGCATTTTTATTATTTCTTTCAAAATTCTTGCGATGAGGCATGGTTATTTGTATATTTATTATGCGAACTATGCTATTCATATTTGTATTCATTAAATTTACTACGTTTTGAACGGGGAAAATCGATTTGGCCAAGTGGTTAGGCAGTCGGACTTCGTAATCGTAGTATGGGAGTTCGAATGCCAGTCGGTCTGCTTGCGTTCATGTCAGCACTAACACCCTATGGAAAGGTACGAATCCTCACATTCCCTCCATCTATGGGTTAAATAGCGCATATTGTGTTATTAAAAAAATAATCTAAGTGAGGACAAAAATTAACGTTTACCAAAAATGATTGTTCTCGGTATTAAATTACCTAAAATGGTCGATATGCCGTAAAACACCAATAAACAAACATTTTGACCAGTTTATCCTTTGGTCGTTTTCAAATTTTCTGTTTCTCACACTAATCACCAGGCGCTTGCACACGCGGTAACCAGTGGTTTTCACTGGAGTCAGAGTGACAACAAGTCTCCTCTGAGTTCCAGCAGACTCCTCACCATTCCAGTCAAAGACTGCATGGTGCAACCTCGTCTTGGGTTTTCACCCCTCTGTATCCATTTCGCACAACTATCAATGGTTGGTAGTCATTCCTGAAGACAAAGTGACAAAAAGTCTCCTCTGAGCTCCAGCAGACTCAGCACCAAAGACTGGATGGTGCAACCTCATCTTGGGTTTTCACCCCTCTGTGTTCCTTTTGCACCCCCGTCAACGGTCGTTGGTGATTATTATTATGTTGAGATCTCACACCAATCACCAGGTACTTGCGCACTCAGCAACCAGTGGGTTCCACTGGGTCAGAGTGATTATTATTATCATTATTATTATTATTATTATTATTATTATTATTATTATTATGGAATCTCACACTGATCACCAGGCGCTTGCACATGCAGTAACCAGTGGGTTCCACTGGGTCAGAGTGACAACAAGTCTCCTCTGATTTCCAGCAGGTTCCGTACCACTCCAGTCAACGACTGTATGGCACAAATTATTATTATTATTTTAAATCATATGTTGTAGGATTTATTCATTTATTTATTTATACTTGCCTTGTGCCAAACTATGTAAAAAAATTTTTAAATTATGTAATAAATACTGTCGTAGGATTCCAACAATAATTTAATTTTACATGGATTTTCTTTTTTCTAGCTTGCGTTAAAAAACCCCAGATAATTTTTGTCGTTAAGAATGATAAGAAGTTTATTGGGTCGACGTGGAATAGAAAGGACGCCATTGAAGACGAACCATGTTAAAGGAAATTTGAGATTCAAGATTTACCAACAACAGCAACAACCGAAGCCATCACGAAAGCAATCCATACGTCATCCCCCCTCGGACAGGGTCTATAGAGAGATCAAAACATCCCTGGCCAAAATCTCGCGGCGGATCGACCAGATCTCGGGCGATGGTAACTGTCTGTTTCGCGCTTTGAGCAAAGAGGTGTTCGGCTCGGAAAGATCCCACTGCTGGCTGAGGCATCGTATAGTCGATTTCATGGCAGACAACGCGGGCCTTTTCGACGGAATCAAGACGAAGGAGGACAACATGGCATCCCATTTGACTAGGATGAGGATAGACGGCACATGGGCAACGGCCCTTGAGCTCTTCGGGGCCGCGACCTACCTCGATAAGAATATATACCTGTTTACCCCAGCTATGAACCATAAAGACTATCAGTGGTACCACTTTCGGCCCCTGAACAGGCGGAGGAGTTCTCGTTCCTACCTGGCCCTGTGCCATACAAGGGGAGTTCATTTTGATAGGATTGTCCCGGTAGACCAGTTTGATAATACGAATTATCATTCACCTCTGTCTCGGGGTTGCTTGTTGAAGATGATTGTTGGTTAGGTAGGAACTTAATAGTG
The DNA here is from genome assembly GCA_036873565.1 of Xipholeptos notoides. Taxonomy (NCBI): domain Eukaryota; kingdom Metazoa; phylum Mollusca; class Cephalopoda; family Idiosepiidae; genus Xipholeptos; species Xipholeptos notoides. Next base: position 7,991 of record JAYKTE010340192.1, on the reverse strand, counting down.
GGGTTTTATGGAGCACAAGAGAACGAAGGAATGAGTGAATGAATGAATGAATGAATGAAGGAAGGAAGGAAGGAAGGAAGGAAGGAAGGAAGGAAGGAAGGAAGGAGGGAAGGAAGGAAGGATGAGAGGAAGAAAGGAAGGAGGGAAGGAAGGAAGGATGGGAGGAAGAAAAAAAGAAAAAAAGAAAGAGAAAAATAAGAAAGAGAGAAGGAAAGAAAGAATGAATTAAGGAGAGGAAAATAAGAAGGAAGGAAGGATGGGAGGAATAAAAAAAGAAAAAATAAGAAAGAGAGAAAAAGAATGAATGAATGAATGAATGAAAGGAGATGAAAGAAAGAAGGAAGGAAGGAAGGAAGGAAGGAAGGAAGGATGGGGGGAAAAACGAAGGAAGAAAGAAAGAAAGAAAGAAAGAAAGAAAGAGAAAAAATAAGAACGAGAAAGAAAGAAAGAATGAATGAATGAATGAATGAAAGTAAAGGAAAGAAAGAAGGAAGAAAGGAAGGATGGGAGGTAGAAAGAAAGAAAGAAAAAAAGAAAGAAAGAAAAAAGAGAGAGAGAACGAAAAAGATTATGAAAGAAAGAGAGGGGTGAAGTAAGAGAGAAATAAAGAAAGAAAGAAAGAAAGAAAGAGAAAAATAAGAAAGAGAAAGAAAGAAAGAATGAATGAATGAATGAATGAAAGGAAAGGAAAGCAAGAAGGAATGGAGGAAGAAAGAAAGAAAGAAAAAAGGGAGAAAAAGATGATGAAAGAAAGAGAGAGAGAAATGAATAAAGAAAGAAAGAAAGAGAAAAAATAAGAAAGAGAGAGAAAGAAAAAAGAAAGAAAGAAAGAAAGAGTGGGATGAATAAATATATAGGGAGAGAAAAAAACAAAGAGAAAAAGAGAAAAAAATTAAAAAGAATGATAATACAAAATAAATAAAAAATGAAGGAAAGAAGGGAGGAAGAAAGAAAGAAAGTTAGAAAGAAAAATAAATTAAAAAGATGGTTGATACCAAATGAATATGAATATTATAATAAGTGAAAAAAAGAATGAAAAGAAAAGGATATATCATAAATAAAAAAAAGAAAGAAAGAGGAAGGAGCGAAGAAAAATGCGATGAAAGAAAAAGGAAAGAACGAAAAAAAGAATGGATGCAATAATGAATGAATGAAAATGGATTTCCAATTATAAGCGGAAAAATGAAATGAATAAATAAGGAAGGAAGAAAGAAAGAAAGACAGAAAGGAAGGGAGGAAGGAAAAGGATATAAGATAAACAAGAAAGGAAGAAGAAAAAAAAGAAAGGAATGAATTAAAGAGAGAATAAATGAACGAAGGAATTAAAGAATGATTGATTGAAGGAAAAATGAAAGAAAGAATAAATGGCAGAAAGAAAGAAAGAATGAAGGAAGGAAGGAAAGAATGAATGAATGAATTGAAGAAAGAAAGAATGAATGGATTAATGAACGAAAGAATGAAAGAATGAATTAATTAATTAAAGAAAGAAAGAAAGAAAGAAAGAATGAACAAAAGAAAGAATGAATGAATCAAGGAAAGAAGGAAAGAATAGATGAATGAATGAATTAATGAAATAAAGAAATAATGAATGAATGAATTGAAGAAAGAAAGAATAAATAAATGAATGAATTAAAGAAAGAAAGAATAAATTAAAGAAAGAAATAAAGAATGAAAAAAGAATGAAAGGAAGAATGAATGAATGAATTAAAGAAAGAAAGAAAGAATTAATTAATTAATGAATTAAAGAAAGAAAGAATGAATAAATTAATGAATTAAAGAAAGAAAGAATGAATGAATTAATGAATTAAAGAAAGAAAGAATAAATGAATAAATTAAAGAAAAAAAACTGAATGAAAGGAAAGAAGGAAGAAAGCAGAAAACCTCTATCATTTTTTTTATCTTTTCGTTAAAGAAAAAAATTCGAAAGAAAAAACAAATCAAAAACAAAACAAACCAACAAAAAAATTAAAATTAAAATTAAAAAAGCAACCAAAAATGAGAAAATCCAAACGATACTCATAAAATAAACCTTGTCGACCCAGTCCGTCAAAAACGAGAAAAAACTTTATTCTCAATGTTTATATTTTTATTATCAACTGATCCCCCCTCGACCGATTGGGTTACATTAACAAAAGAAATTAAATTTGCTTCATTGGAAATTTATGAACGTTTTTGTGTTGTTTTTGTTTTTTAGCAGTTAATTGCCTTGAACTAGTTCTTAGATAAAACTTTCTTTGCGTCCTATGTGTCTTCTGTGTTTGGAACTACTTTTTTTAGGAAGAAACTACAAAAATTCTCAAGAATATAAAAATATGAAATTGGAACGTGCTGTGGGGAACACCCGTCACAGTGAACTCTTCCAGCACCCTTGCGCGCAAACCGGAAGCCAACTATTAAACAGTCAGCATTCCTGTTTAGCAACAGTCAGACGTGCGCAGGATTTGCCAAACCATTGTACAGAATCAATACATTATAATTCCTAATCCACGTGTTTGGTATCTTTACCAATCTTACTAATTTCTCGATCACAACAGAAAGAAATGAAATTATATCAACTGCGAATATAAAAATGAGGTAATAGAATAAGACAAGGGGTTTTATTATTGTTATACAACAAGGCAACAATGATGAGGGCCGCCTCCCTTGTAAATAAAACCCCTTGTCTTGAAACCTAACTCAGTGTTCTTGCGGTATTTCTTACAAAAGTAAGGATATAAGAATAAACAACCATATGAATATACTATTCGCGGCAGGAGTTATTTGATATATCGCTTTTCATAATGTTTTTTTCATTTTCAAGTTTTGTTGCCTAGCAACAGAAGACAGATAGCAACAAAACTTGAGAATTAAAAAAAAAATTAGCTTTAGCGTTAATTTTCTGATTTTCGTAAATTTAACTTTGTTATTTTTGTAAATTCAATTTTGCGAAATTTTGAGCTAGAAAAAAATTAGCCCACCTTTCCCTTCAAGATGGATGATAAAAATATTGTCTTTCATTTAAGGCTACAATTAAAACCAAAGGTTGGCGGTTTTAAGAGGTGGTGTGTTTATTGGCTACACCAATCAAAAGATGAACTGGCTTCCACAGACACACATTTCGGCGTCTCCATGGGGACCCGGAAATAGTCAGGCCATCTTACCCTTAGAGTGGAATCGGGATCTTCCTTCTTGCATCCATTGTGGGCTTGTTTGCAAATCTCTTGCAGGACTCAAATGCCATTTACGGTTGAGTAAATGCAAGCATGTGGCATCACGGTAAACGTGTTTGAGTTGTCAAGACCTCATACGTCGAAATCGACGGGAGAGTCCATCATATACGGCCTACCTAAGACATATAAGGTTGATACCCCGTTGAGACCAATCTTGTCTATGTTAGGTTTCGCCCAGCATAATCTTGCAAAATGGCTGGTTGTAATTCTTGAACCTATTGTATTCCTGTATTCCTGATTCCTTTCAACTATTAGGGAATTGCCCCTCACCAATAATTTCTGTTACCTTGTTTCTTTTGACATTAGTAATCGCCAGATTGACGGTATAGCTATGGGCTCACATCGTGGTCCCACTTTGGCTAATATCTTTCTTGGCTTCTTGGAACAGTCATTGTTTGGCAAGTGCTTCAAACCATCTTATTATGTACGCTATGTCGACGACCCTTTTTCTTGTTTGGCGACACATGATGAAGCTGTGTCTTTTTTTCATTTACTGAATAATCTCCATCCTTCCTTCAAATTTACTATGGAGGTTGAAAAAGATCACTCTCTTCCTTTACTGGGTGTATTAGTTTCTAAGCGTGGGTCTTCCTTTATGACTTCGGTTAATAGGAAACCCACGTTCACAGGTCTTTACCTTAGTTGGGAGTCTTTTGTCCCAACTACTAGAAAACATAACCTTATTAGAAACTTAACACATTGCGCACTTTCCATCTGTTCCCCCTCTTCTATCGATTCTGAAATCGATAACATTAAACGGATTTTTATCAGAAATGGCTATCCTCCTCCTTTAATGAATATACCCGTTGATAAAAAGTCAAATCCTTTTCTGAACCGCCAAAGTACGGCCCATCCAAACTTCTGGTTTATCTTAAGTTGCCTTGGATTGGACCCGAAGGCCAAAGTATCGCGAATAAGACTTCGTCTCTTATTTCTAATAATTTTGGTACCTTGACCCTCCGAAAGCCTTTTTTCCCTTCTTTTATAAAGATGTCCTGCCTATCACCCAATTAAGTAACATTATTTATATTCGAATGTGGGTGTGGTACTGACGATATAGGCAGGACTATCCAACTTCTGGCGATTAGAATCGCGTAACATGTGCCTCGGTCCATCCGGGCACATCAGCCTACATCCGGATGTGAGCTGTTAGAGTCAGCGATTAGCCAGTACCTATTAGATAAGAAAAAGTGTGGCCTGGCATTCTCCCCGGAGTGTTCTCCGTTATGCACAGAGGACACACTAAATGAAATATTTGCCGATATCAGTGAAAGAGCATGTGCAGTAGATAAGCGTAGACACAGAGTTAACGGCTTTTGGTGACTTTCAGTTTCTCGCCTGCGTGGTCATCAGACCAAAAGTTTGTTTTACTTATACATCATGTATATATTAATATAATAATTAAATACTAAATTTTAATCTGATTGAGATAATGGAATAATCTCTCTTTTGCTAATTCGCTATCTGTCTATTTTTCTTTCTCTCTTTCTTTAGCCATTTCTCTCTCTCTGTCTCTCTCGTTTGCTTTTTCTCTCTCACTCTCTCTCGCTTGTAATCTCTCTCTCTTGCTTTCTCTCTCTCTCTCCTTCTCCATCTCTCTCTCTATCTCTCTCTCTCTCTCTCTCTCTCTCTATCTCTCTCTCTCTCTCTCTATCTCTCTCTCTCTCTTCAGGTTTCCCTGCATTGCATTGTGGAACAGAGTTATTTTTGCAACAGAAGTCTTCTTCTTCCTTTATCCCAACCATAAACATCCCCAGAGCCATCATCCATTTGTAAAAGTATAAAACAACAAAATTGATAGCTATGCAACAATTACAGATGTTGAGAATGGACTTGCCTGGGTTGGTATGCGGTAGATAAGAGACAGTACCCCCACAAAAACCACCCCCATCCCGTCGACCGTGCCTTTGCTTGGCCCTCACTAATCGGTCCCAACGGGTTGGATGCTCTTCCCCGTTGCAAACCGGAAGGATATTTAGTGACTAAAAACAGATGGGAAGTTTCTATGTTTGATATTGGACTACTGCATTATTGAGTCATTTGTGATGAGTGGGGATGGCTAGACAGAGAGAGAGAGAGTTAGAGAGAGAGAGAGTTAGAGAGAGAAAGTGTTATGATATAGTTAGAGAGAGAGAGAGGGGGAAGAGAGAAGGTGGGATAAAGTAAAAAGAGAGAGACGGAGTGAGTCATGAAGGAAAGAGAGAGATAAGTATACGGAGAGACAGAGGGAGAGACGATTGCAATGACGATAGTGATGACAATATGATGATGAGGATGATGATGATGATGATGATGATGATGGGGGTGGTGGAGTCGGTGATGGTGGTGGTGTTGATGGTTTTGATGATGATGATGATAGAAATGGTGGAGTCGGTAGTGGTAGTGTTGATGATGATGACAATGATAGTGTGGTTATGATAATGATGATGATGAGGAGGAAGAGAATGATGATGGAGGCGATGAAGCTTGTGGAGTTGGTGGTGGAGTTGGTGGTGGTGGTGATTGTAGTTTTGGAGGGGATACTGATTATAACTTTTGTAATTAGTGGTGCCCATCATCTAGATGAGTTACTCTCATTAAGTTGACAGATCTCATCCACCCGGGTTTTTGGAATCAGTGTCCTTGAGTTGATGGGTCTCATCTGCCCGGGTTTTTAAAATCAGTGTTATCCTTACACCTAGATTACTTAATCTCGTGAGTTTAGGAGCCTCGTCTGTCCGAAACACCTGAAAGTGAATGCAATGGTTTTGACTGGGATTTGAACTCGTGTAATACGATCCAGAGTCCAAGCTTTTACCAGTGCCCCATCCTCCCTGCCCAAAATATATGATCATGATGACGAGGAGGAGGAGGAAGATAACGGTGGTGGTGGTGGTGGTGGTGCTGGTGGTGCTGGTGGTGGTGTTTCATTTTAACCGGAAAGAAGAAACGAAAACTAGGAACAAAATCCTGAGTTTGACAGAGAAGGGGGGAGAGAAGGAGAGAGTGAAAGAAACAGACTGGGACAGAGAGAGAAAGTGAGAGGGAAAGTGGGAGGTAGGTAGAGGGGGAGAGAGGGGGAGAAAGGAAGTGGGAGAGGGGATGGAGGAAGAAAGAATTGGAGTTGGATGGAGAGATGGAGAGAGGGGAGAGAGAGAGAGAGAGAGGAGAGAGAAGGTCGGGCAGATTATTAGCCAGAATGCAAACGTAACTGATCGAGTGGAAATTGAACTCGCGTCTTACGATTCCAAAATCCAACTGAATTTTCTTTCTTTCTTTCTTTCTTTTCTTAAATTAAATGATTGTTTATATTCTCTGTTTCATGAGTTTTTTGTTTGTTTTATTTTTGTCTTTGGTTTTTAGGGAAGTTTTTTTAGGGAGTGCTGTTTATGTTGCTTTTTGGGTTTTTTTTTTGGGGGGGGTCATTCGTGAGACATACCTTAAGAAAAAATAAAGATGACTGCAGCAAGTAGATTTTTGTCTGGGTATGCAGGTGGATCTATTTAGTTTTCAGTCTAACTTTTCTGCTTGCATGCATGTGTAAGGGTGCATGTGGTATGTGTCTGAGGGGTTGTTGAGTGCAGATATGCATCTATATAGGGAACTAGTTAGAAGTCTATTCCCACTTTTTAAACATTTCCTGAACTTCAATTACTAGTTTTATTTATCTATCTATCTTTCTTTTTTCTTCATACAACGTGCAATTGCACATTCTCTACCCTGTCCTCATCAGCCGCCAACTAAGGGTGATAACGCAGTTTCAGTGGCTTAGACGATACTGCCACCCTTAGCGCCACCAGCAGTATTCGCCGCAGAACAGGGTAATAAGAGAAAAAAAAGTTACCTTCCCGATCGATATTAAATATTGTTAAAGAAGAGTCAGTTCAAATATTTTATTGCAGAGAATTGAATAGGCAACTGATTTGCTTGAGGTATTGCGCAATTCATGACGTCAAAAATTCTTTCAACAAGGAAAGCATATCTATCTATTTATCAATCTATCTATCTATTTAACTATATATCTATCTGTTTATCTGTACATCGATCTATCCTGGATATCTGTCTCTGCCTCTCTCTCCCTATCTATTTGTCTATCCTTCTGACAGTTTATGTATCCGTATTAGTTATAATCTCGCAATGTACGCCATATATATGAAAATTCTCCCATTGATTTCAACGTATAAGTGTCATGAAACCATGTATGATGACTATTCTGGGAACAACAGATGATACAAAGTCGGTGCATGATTTGCCACGGACTACATGGACAACATACCCCAGCTTTTACGTCAGAGTTTTCCTTTAAGTAGATGCCAGTTTCAACAAAGGCTAAGGGTGCATTTAACCGCGCCCCAGACACTGACCTGAGTATTTCTACGTCCCAGTGCAAGATACGGTACCTGGCAGTCATAAATGGTCACCCATTTAAATACTGACCAGCTCTACATTGCCTAACTTCGGTGATCTGACGTGCACCGGTATCTCCAATGTGACTTGAGCTTATAAAATACATATATCTCTGAATATATATATATATATATACTGTATATATATATAGAGAGAGAGAATTATATGTAAGTATATTTATATATAATATATTTTATATATATATACATAAATATATACATACATACACATATATATACATGTGTACATATACATACAAATATATAGAGAGACAGACAGACAGACAGACAGACAGACTTGATGTATATCAATCTCTCAATTAATCTCTTTTCTTCTCTCAGTCTGTTTATTTTTTTAATTCTCTCTCTCTCTCTCTCTCTCTCTCTCTCTCTCTCT
>JAYKTE010340081.1:0-11044 GCA_036873565.1 Xipholeptos notoides | reverse complement strand
TTTTTTTCAACACACACACACACAAATATGTATATATATATGTATATATATATATATATAATATAAGTGAATTTATTTTTAAATAATGCTAATAAATAATTTGGAAATTTGCATATAAGTCTAATTCATTCTTATTAAAAATCATCAATGCAACTCCTCCAACTTGAACTCACACTGCTCTCTTATCCATTGGGCCATGAGTGCAATTATTATTCATGGCATAATTTTTGATACTCAAATCTGATTAAGATTCATCGTACCAATGTTTACATTATTTGTTTTTTTTTTTACAAAACTTAAAAATAAATACGGTTTATTCACTTATAATACTATCGCAATGTAACTTTTATTACATATTCACACATGCGCGCACACACACACATATTAGATATGTCTATAATATATACATATGTATGTATTATATAAACATTATATAGGGTGTCCAAAAAGTTACTGTGAATTATGGGTATATAGAAATTTGAATAAACTAATAAACAGTAAATTATATTATAAGACATTTAGACAATACAATTTTTACCAATAAAATGGTTTTATTTACAGTATCTCCAAAAAATGCTGGAAATATCCTCCAATGGAATTAAGAAATTATTTTTTTTACTGCATAGCAACTTTTCGGGCACCCTGTACATATATTAATACACAGACACACACATATGTATTTTTATTATACTCAATCTGATGCCTACAACTGCTGCAGGCAGTATATATGGTTAAGCGACTGAAATATTATTATTACCCACTACTTAGCGACTGATGACATAATATTGCATATGCGATCACACTTTGTATAAAAAAGAAAATATATTATTATAGTGAAATATTTTTTGCTATATTTTATAAGTGAAGAGTGCTTGAAATTGGTGTGTCTGGATTTAAGTGTTCTACAGAGAAACAAGGTCAGTGGAATTTAGTGACTCCCTTTATATTTTTGGTGTGCATCAACCAAATCAGATTTTCTTCTGATAAACATAAAAAGAAATTGGAAATCACTATGTGCCATTGATTCCTTATTTGTGCTAATCAACCTTAAATCTATATTCATTTATTTGAATTATATATAGATGTATATATTTCATGTATCCGTGTTTGCACTCATTGTGGGTTCCTTTGCAAGTCTCTTGTAGGACTTAAATGCCACTTATGTAAAATTTGTTGTACCCAGGGCCAGTATGAATAAATCTTATTCAAATGTTTCTCTAGCAAATTCTATGCATCCACTTCTGCTATCTTGATATATTATTAGGTTGTCCCAAAAGTCCATAAACAATTTGAAATTTTACAAAGTAATAACAAAGACAACAAAAATTATTCCTCAAAATAAAGACCATCATTTTCCAAGACTTTTCTGCCATTGATCTGCAAGCTTTCAGATCTGGTGAAAGTACCATTCAGCCGGCTTTGAATCAAAGAATTCTTGACACGCTTCGTCAAACTTTTGGGACAACCTAATATATTCTAAACACGAAAATTATTTAAGCTTCATCTCCATTTAATAAAGAAAAAAACTATAAAGAGTCTATGATAAAATTCAACCATTTTTAAAAATAAATTTTGAAAATTTAATTTAGAAATTAAACGAAGCAATAACTAGTTTAAATTTTAATCTGAATATGCTTGTAAGGATATTTAAATATAATTTCAATTTGAATTTATATAATTCATGGTTCTCAACATTTTTTACCCATGGAACCCTTTTCCCTTCTTTTTTTCTATTGGTCATAAAACATTATTCCATTTTTCACTAATATAGATTTTGAGGTTTTGATAAACTGCATGTGATGCATATTTTAAAAAAAGTTTCTATCACTTTTTCTTTCTTTCTTTTTTATTGTTTTCAAAGCAATTTTATAGAATTTTTTTGAAATAAAACAATTATGGGTTGGTTTTCTTCATGGGCCACCAAAATATCATTGTGGAACTCCAATTTGTTATATTTTGCCTGTGAGCCCCCAGGAATATTCCATGTACTCCTAGGGTCCATGTTGGTCTCAGTTGAGAACACCTGATTTAATGTGAAAGCTCATAAATTAAATGAAACCAAGATATGTCAGATTAGTTATTAAGTTAAAAAGAATTAGATTTAAAAGAAAAACTTTTTCCTTGTCTAAACGTTTCTCATTTTAAATTCTTGTAGTTTTTTCTGATAAAAAATATAAATAAACATCAAGATAAAAATTCATAGAAACAGATGAAAAACCTCTTAATAAATAATTAATTTGTTAATCTCAAGTGTAAATATGAATTGAAGAAAAAAACTTTGTTGAAACAACTCCTAATTCCTAGCTTTGTACCCAATCAGTAATGTGGGTAATTAATTCATTTCTCAGTAATTATTGAAATTTGTTGTTCACTGAAGGTTGCACCGAATGAAATTGTCCTTTTAGTAAGATAAAAAGAGGACAAAAGGAAAACAAAAGGAGGGAAATTCTTTGTGTATTTTGGCAAAGGTTTTCTGTTAAGTAAACAAAGCAAAGCTCGTATTTTGCACTAATTAGTAAAGAACTCACATCTTGGAAATAATTGTCCTGTTTTCTCAGGGAAAAATTTATGTACATCCCTACTTATTAACTTGTGTGAGTGTGTGAGTGTATATATATATATCATATTACGTGTGTGTGTGTTATAAAAAATTGAAAATAGATTCCAACAATAATTAATATTTGAAAAAACAACAAAATTTACCTATATTTGTATTCTTTTGTTTTTTGGGGGGGTGTTGTTTTGTTTTGTTTTTTCAAATATTAATTTTTTTTGCATATTTTCATGGGCACAATTATGACTACTTCTAGCGATATTTCGAATTCTCTTTAATAATAACGAACAAAACTCGTGATAAATTAAGTAACAAGTTATCTGACCAATTTCCATGTGTTCACTAATGTGGAGATCACTTCAAAAATCTTCTCTAAAAGACTTATTATCATGCTGTCTATGAAATTTCATTAGTATTTGTGAAAAAATTTCTATTTTATTATAAGATATATTTCTATATATACATTTTTTTTTTACTGAGTTCAATGCAATCACATCAACAGCTGTTCACTCACATCAAATTTCTCTATAAAAACAGCAAGCACAAATAGCAGTTTTCACTCTAGGTATGGACCGAATGCTAATTGTAGGAGGTAGGGCCACCCACTGAGGAACTCTGCTGATGAAAGCCTGAAAATTCCACCGACATGGTTCTCAGCACTGATGACTGATGGTACCAGTAGGTGTAATGTAATCAATTGATATACATAACATAATTCATAATTTCTATCATTTTAATGATAAAGTACTATATTTTATATAATATGCTTATCATTGAAAAGTGTATGTAGACTCACTTCTTTTCACAAGAAGGCCAACCCTTCTGACATGTACGAAATTTAAGGGTTATATATATGAATGATATACATAAATAAAAACAACAATCGGAATAATATATCATTTCAAAAAGTCAACATTTAAAGCGTCAGATTGTTAAAATTATATATTATTCCTATTGTTGTTTTCATTTATTTATCATATTGTTGGAATTTAATTTTTATCTTTTACGTGAGTTTTGTTTGTTATTGTTAAAGAGATATATTTACTTGGTCGAACACCAATCCAAGTTTGGCACAAGGCCATTTTATGTGCTTATGTTAGGATTAAAAAGAATTGAAAATGTCTCTAGAAGTAATCATAATTGTGTTCTTGGAAATATACTGTCTTTTATGGGAATAAAACTTCTTGGTAATGCTCTAATGATTTTTAAAACTTTAGATTAGCAGGATAAGCCAGCCATTTTATTAATTTACTTAAGACAATATTAAATAGACAATTTTAAATGATAGTAAGCTTTGCTGTGTGTGTTAAATTATTGTCTGAGAGAACTATGTTCTTCCGTAATGTAAATTTCTTCCTTTTCTACCTTTAGAACAAGGTATTCTTTGATTGTTAATATTAAGTTGAATGTAGCAGTCATTTTGACTCGATCTGCTATTCTGAATCCTCCAAAATGTTCATTATCAATGATTTTAGCCCAAGGCCTCACACACTGCCCAACCGACTATCCGTTTGCTAATGCCAATTCCTCACGTTTTGTCCAATTGAAAATTTCAAAATTAATTTGGAAAACCAGTTACCATCATTTTTATTCAAATTTTTATATAATTTGTCAGTCCAATTCCTCTGAAATTGTGTAATATTTTTTATACATAACTAAATACATTTAACCAAGCAAAGCTTGAGATGAGAATAACTCCTAATTTCTCTGCTGGGTCAGAGTTGACAAATATTTCTTTATTTTTGGTTATTTATTTATTGATTGTATTAAAAGCCAGACAGACATTCTTTTCACTTCTTGGTTCTAGCTCCATGCAATCTATTTTCTCTTTTGCACATTACACATTCAAGTAGAAAAAAAATCTTGAAAAATGAATTTATTAATAGATCTCTTTCTTCATATCCTCCATCTTAGTTTTCAGTAAATGGTGTTTTAATTGGATGGATAATTCCTGAAGATTGCTGCATTAGATCACTACTGCCTTTTTGATTTTACAAAATATCAATTAAATATTTATATGCCTATAGTCTCCATGTCAATAAATAATATAACAGAATGTTATATAACCTTGATATTTGTTAAATTTTGAAGTTTACTAAAACAAGCATTTCTCAGAGTCTCTAATTTCAAATTTGTTTTGTCTTCCTCTTTCAGAAATGTGTTCTCTCCCTTAAATCTGGTAAATACTGTAATGAACATAGACTTTTTTTCTTCTTTACTTATTTTTATTACCTTGTTCAACAGCATATCTTTTTAAAAATAGATAAGTAAAAACTATTCATTATCTTGGTTTATTGATTTGATTTGCTTAATTTTTGTTTTTTACATTTGAAAAATAGGTTTTTGTTTTGTTTTTTCTTGTTGGTTGTAATTATTGTTTTGAAGTCAGAAATTGTTTGGCTGAAATGACATCAAAAACCTGTATTAGAATGTGGCCATTTCATGGGAGATGAGCATTTGATAAACATTGCTGTTTTAGACTTCAAGTTGCATTTTTAAGAAATATTAGAAAGTGTCTCTTTAATGTTTGATCACATAATCATATAGATGGATATATATAAAACAAAGAGTTGCTAGTTGAACGTTTACTAGAAATGCATTAAAAATATAAACTAGGAAACATGGGTTGATAAACTTAAACCAAACCTATTGCAGTGTAAAGTGAGATTTTTTTCCTTCTCCTCTTGATTAGGTTAAAATTGGAATATTTACAATTTAAGAAGCAAACCCTATGAAAAAAGAAACCAAGTCTGTCTGATTTCTGCTATAATCTACCAAGAAAATAGCATTTCATCAATTGTATAAACTTCCTATCTTCCAATTACATAGAAAAAAGGGTGCAAAAACAAAATTGACACAAAAACAACTTTTACATAAAAATGAAATAAATTCCCAAAATAAGTAGATTAGCTAGTGTGTTTCTTACACTTTCTTGAGCCTCTAATTGTACCATAGGACCATAATCCAGGTTGTTTTAATTGAATAAAATAAATTAATTCATAAAGAAATCAGTCAAAACACAAAATATTTAGAAGAGGAAAATGCATTATTTATTTCCAAATCTCTGTTCAGCTTAGCCAGTAGAAAATGTTGCTTTATTTTTCAGCTCTGCATATGTGATGGGCAAGTCTTTGTGTTGATATTAAAATTTGACTTGTTGACTGCTCTCGAGGCATCTGCATGCGAGCTAGCTGACCTTAGACAATCTCTCTTCGTCACCTTCGCTGAGTTGATAACTTCTCTCTATTGTCAAAATAATCCTTCTTATAGTTACCGAGCCCCAGAATATTCTCAAAAATGTGACGTCACCAATTATTATCACTTTTTATTAAAGGAGCAAAGATTACAATATTTGTGGTTGGGGTCCTACAATAAAAGTTTTACAAGAACTCTTTTCTCCCAAAATACTAAACTTTAAAATGGGTAATTATGTGCATAGTTCTTTCTTTGCTCATTTATTCTAAATAGACTCAAACCAAGAACAGATAAACATAAAGACAAATTTATTGACTGTCCTTTTATTTCCTTTGCAATTCCTGATTAATAAACATCTCAGATCTGTTTGTAATGATGCAATAATAATGAAGATGAAAAAGTCTTTAAAAAAATCTTATAACTGACCTAAATAAAAATTTGGGACATCTATTAATTTATTTGAAGACAGCAAAAAATATAATTAAGAAAGCTCATTAAGAGTAGTGCATACACTTTAACAAATATAATTTTCATTGATTACATGCAGCAAAATTTTGGGGGGCTTAAGTGGGCTATGTTCGATTCTATAAATTTAGAATCATCATAAAAGGAAGAAACTTTTAAACTATTTTCACAAGTTTTGCATTTTCTCAGTACATAAAATTAATTATAATTAATTATACATTGCATTTATAAATAAAATCCAGTATTAATGAAAAAGTTCTGATAAAGCTTTTGCCGTTTTTTTTTTGTTTTTTTTAGAAATATGCTTTTTCTTTTTTGCTTTAAGAATTTATCTATTTATATTATCTTTTATTTTTATTTAAAAAAAAATCAGTTTAAATTTTTCAATTGCTTATTTTTTGTAGGTCCTTTTCTTGTGATTTACATCATGTGATTTACATATATTTCATTTATTCATTAATTATTTATTCCATATCAGCATTCCATTTTTTTTTCTCCCGGTGACCCTTTACATATTTGTAAATTTTCAATTGAATAAAAGCAGATAACTTATTTATTGCTTTTTTTTTGCTTTGCTATAATATTTTTTAAAAATGAATGAATTTACTTATAAAATAAGATTAATATATGGTTAAAACGCTTTTCTGCATAGATCTGTCTTTTTCTATTTTGTCTTGATTTTTTATTTATTTACTCATCCATATCTATCTATACTTGGATTGAAAATTAGAAAAAAGTTACTTGAGTAAGATCTAACTCTTTTGATTATCATTAATGTTTATAAATTATTTTGTGAAAAAACAAACTTTGCAACTGACTTTCAAAATCCTGTATAAAATATTTTCATATCAAAAAGAATATGAATGTTAGATAAAAGTTTTATAGCCACTAATGTTTATAAAGTACATTGTATTTAAAAAAAAAAAAAAATTTACTGTTGTTATTGCTTATTAATTTTATTTTCTATTCTATAAATCTCAGGGAAACAGCTTTGTAATTAGACCAAGAGTTATTATTTAACATATCTTTAGATAGCCTTCATACTGTTAAATAATTTTGTATCCTCTAGGACCGTGGTTCTCAACCTTTTTTATCCATGGGCTCCTTTTCACTTCTTTTTTTTTCTTGGTGGACATGAGGTGCATATTTAAAACCAGCTACTACCACTTTTTTTTCTATTGCTCTCAAAACAATTTTATGGAAGTTTTTAAATCTAGAAAATACATTCAAATTCCCTTGAATGTTTACTTCAGTTTTTTTTTTTGTTTTTTTTTTTACCTCAAACCAATAATTACAATCGAATTAAATTTTTGATAGTAAAAACCATTATGAGTTGGTTTTCTTCATGGGCCACCAAAATATCATTGTGGACCCCCAATTTGTTATATTTTATCTGTGGACCCCCAGAAATATTCCATGGATTCCTGAGTCCATGTAGACATCGGTTGATAACCCCTAGGAATTAATTCTATTGGGTGTGCTACTCTTGACCCCTAATTTTTTAAAAATCTGTTTCAAATAGAAAAAAAGTTTTTTTTTAATGTGTATGAATCCTGTTATTGATTGCTAGATTTTAGCCATTTCTATTTTATTCTCACTTTATTTTATACAGACCTATGCAGTTGGTAAATTTTCTTTCCTTCTTTTTATTTTTGCTAATCTATTAGCAAAGTACAGGGTGGGACGAAATGATTTGACACATTTATATGATGTCACATGTACATTTGGAAAATCCTTTTTTTTTTTCATTTATTTATTCATTATTAAAATAAAATAAAACAAAATGGCATTATATTCGGGAAATAAAAATAATTTTGTTAATATTTATTCTAATTAAACAGACAAATGTGTCAGATCATTTTGCCCCAGCCTGTATAAATAATTTTTAATTTTGGAAGAGTTTTTAAGACTTGTTTTTATTGTTTAAAACATTTCTATTATTTTATCAAAGAAATCTTTCCTTAAAAAGAAACGAAGTGAGATTAATATTTAATATAAATTAAAAATCTACTATGTTTTTTATATCCTATTTATTTAATATTTTTTTGGTAGATTTTAAAAGAGTTTTAATTCCCAGTTCATTGTCTCTTAATGTGACGATCTTTGTACAATTTCCTCAAGTTTTGTGTTGTTGTGTATTTTGAATTGGAATAAAAGAAAATGTCAAATTCTTCAATTTGTATTGAAATTTTTCATCAAGCAAAATAAAATATATTTAAAAAATGGATTTTGGGGTGTTTTTCTTGTTTTTTTTAATTTAAATATGTTAAACAAAAATTGCTGTTTAAAGTGGTCAGACTGTTGTCCTCATCTATACACAAGATTTCGATTGGCAGGTACCACACTTCTGCATTCAGATATTTTTAACTTAAAAACTTTTTGTCATGCTTAAGAGTTTTCAAGTTGAAATTACGAGGGTCATTGTATATAAACAAAAAATGAGAACAATAGTCTGATCACTCTAAAAATAAAGAGATAGAAAGATGGAAGTGGCATTAAAACGAGTAACCTTTTGTGCTCCAGAAGTTCTTTTTCTACATAGTCACCACCTCAATGCACTTTTGCCAGCGATGAATGAAGCAGTCCATTTTTGTGTTCGAGCCTGCTTTGTCACTCACATCTGTTGCCACTCTGAAATAAACAATCCCATCTTCTAACTGCTGGCATCAACTGCCTCCGCTTCATAAACGTTTAACAGGTGCCGGTGAATGTAGATCGGTTCAATTTTTTTTTTTTTTGCATGGAGGAATTCAATGACACATCTTTGCTTTTGATGCACATCCACGACTGGGGTTGCTTTCTTAGAGTCTCACACCGTCAATATTTGTAACAGAGAGATGAAACTTTCAGGTCATGAATGTATTTTGGTCTGATGACTACGCAGACGAAGAACTGACTATCACCAAAGGCCTTTTACTCCGTCTCTACTGCACATGCTTTATTACTAATATATTGAGCACTTTAACTATGAATATAGGCAACTTACTCTTCAGATTAATTAATATTTATATATATATATATATATAAATAATTAATCTGAAGAGTAAGTTGCCTATATTTATAGTTAAAGTGCTAT
Organism: Xipholeptos notoides; assembly: GCA_036873565.1. Classification (NCBI taxonomy): domain Eukaryota; kingdom Metazoa; phylum Mollusca; class Cephalopoda; family Idiosepiidae; genus Xipholeptos; species Xipholeptos notoides. The sequence goes on along the minus strand of JAYKTE010340081.1, from coordinate 1,754 downwards.
ACATATATATTTTGGTTTATTCAGTGAGTATGTTCTCTACCTAGGTTTCACCCTTTGGATCTTCAGAACATCGCTGGATTTGAAATGACGGAAATTTGGTTAGAACGTGCTTATATTTGCGTTTTGGTTGTTTTTATTTTTATTTTATTTTTTTATTTTTTTTTATTATTGTCTGTGTGCGTGTGTGTATGGGGGGGTATTGGGGTTTGCGTTGGGTGCTTGGCTCGTTTTCTGTAGTTTTATCTTTCTTGAGTGGGTCAAGATATGGCTGGACAATTTATGGCTTGTATTTTTAGGGGTCGGCTGCTGAGTTGGGTGTTGGGTGGGGAATGTTTGGTCTTTTGTGTTGTGGAAATGCCTAATAAATATTTAGTTTTATTTCATATCTTCTATATATATATATATAATCACATTCATGTCTGTTTATGCCCCAACTATGGCTTCTCCTGAAACAACAAACAATTTGAAAGGAGAGGGATGGGAAGGGAGAAGATATGAAATAAAACTAAATATTTATTAGGCATTTCCACAATTTTTTTTAATATTATTGTAACCAAACAGGCAAACACTTTCGGCCACCATACATTAAAATATCTCACATAAACAAAAATTGCAGAAACAATTAAATGCAACTTTTTTACTCCCAGCTGAGGTATTTTTTGTATCTTTTTTCTTACAGATTCTTTAAAGAATTCTCTATTTAATGGTATATTGGTTGATTTTTCCTTTCTAAAAGAAAATTTTGAATTTTTTTAAAAATAGAGTAAAGTATGTCCGTTTTTTGTAGTTTTCGTAAAAATAATTTTTTAAGCTAATCTGAAAGATAATTAGTTTAATAACATAGTCAATAAATTTCACACTTCAAAACACAAGGAAAAAAATTAAAAACATTCAAATTTCGGATTTCAATCTGCAATTTCGAAGCCCTGACATTATTTTCTGGTTTGTTTTTTTCTACAATGTATATCCTCTTTGCAAACACAATAGCATTAGATTTTTATTTTAATGGGTAGGACTAGGCACAATTGAAGAAGGGGGGGGGGATATGTAGACAAAAAAATCGATTATGTAAATTAAAATTACACTGTTATAAAGTTCATTTTTCACATAATAATCAGTGACAATTTCATATTGATTAGATAATTCCATGATTTTTAGTAGATTTTTAAACAGACTCTGTTAAGAAAACGTTAATTTCCACCTAATTTTGCCGATCACTAATCTTTAATATTTTTCAAAGATGCCTTTTCCAATCAAATTCTTGAAACTTATTCGATTCTTTTAAATTTCTAACATTTTTTTAAATTTCTAATATTTAATTTCTTAAAGTTTAATTCCACAAACATGTAAATTTGTAAGCTTAATTCATTCGATTTCAATTAAGTATGGTTTTCCCTTAAAAAAATTGTTATTCAAACATTCATACATGAATACATGCATGCCCACAGACCCAGTCTAATACAGGAATCAAAGCTGAAGCTTTTCTATACCAACAGTATAGACCCACCCAGCCAGCTATAACAGATGCTCTACAAAGTGATGCGGCATGTTTTCAATAAAAACATATATTTCAAATGACATACATTTAACAGAGCTAGGGAGAGAGTTAACTGCATGGAACTTACATCTACAGACATGTAATGATTCTTCTACAAAAGTTTACACTCTCTTTTACAAACAAACACAAACTCTCTCTCTCTCTCTCTATGTCTCTCTCTCTCTCTCTCTCTCTCTCTCTCTCTCTCTCTCTCTCT
>JAYKTE010339970.1:0-11044 GCA_036873565.1 Xipholeptos notoides | reverse complement strand
GATGAGGCTCGTTAACTCGGGAGAGTAACTCATCTAGATGAAGGGTAACACTGATTACAAAAGCCCAGGGATGAGCAAATAAAAATGGCTTTGTGCCGAACTTGGGTTGGTGTTCGACCAAGTAAATATCATATATACACATAGATTCACAAAAGGGAATTAACTCAACAGAAAGTAACCCTTTTGTATGTCCATTTGGGGCCTTCATACATGTTTTTATTGTTCTTTTAATCTTTTTCCCTTCAATTATTCATTTGGCAGGTTTTATACATAGCTTTTTTTTATACCACTTTTATACTACCCTCTGTTTATTTATTGTAGTATATTGAGTTTTTATTTTTACTTTTTTACCTTGGTATTTTTATAGATATTTTGAATATTTATCTCCCTTTTTCTTAGCAAACAGAAGAGTTAGTATGGATTCCATCTTTTTATAATGTTTTTTGCTATGCGGACATTTATTTAGAAAAATATAATTTTTAGTTTTGAGTCTAATTTTTTTGTTCTTAAAAAAATGCTGTTTTCTCAGTAGAATTAATAGCTTTTTTTAGTACTTAATTTATCAGTTTTAACATACACAGTATCGTTATTTGATTATCTTTTTTGTCACTTTACCTTTTTACACAGACATGTTTTTTGTAAAACCTTTCTGTTTATTTTATTTTCCTTAATTCGATTGTTTTAGTATTGATTTTTATTCTTTTCTTTAATATTTTATTTTACTTATCTTTTTATTTATGGTTTGATTAAAGGAACATTTTACTTAGATTCTTTTTTGTTATATATGTAGAACAAAAAAGAATCTAAGTAAAAATTTTCTCTCAAAAACAACTTACATGAAAAAGAATTTAAAAAATATATACACACACACACACGCACATACACATGCATTTTTTCTAGATAAGATATTTTTGTATGGAAATTATCAAAAAATCCAATTCTATTTTTTATTTTATTTTTTTTCATTCATTTTTATTTCAAGAAGTTATCCAATTTATTTAATTAATCTATTTAATTAAATCAATTTTAATTATCCCAACTCTAATAGCATTTATTATTTTAAAGTCTCCTTTTGTCTTTGCTTTTATTTAAAATTTCAAAATTTTTTTGTGGATCTAAATTGTATAAAATTAGTTTAATTGCAATTTATCTCCTTTTTTTTAAAATTATTTTCTCTGAGTTCTCATTTATATCTTATACTTTCTTTTTAATTTAGTTTTTACTTGATTCCATCCAGTCCAGTGCTTACAAAAACGTAGGCAGTATCCACCTATGACTCTTACCTTAACACAAAGGCCTATTTCTTCTTTTTTATATTTTATACATTTTATTGTAGCCAATATTGTAGACATTTGTTTTGTCTTCCCCTGTTTTATATGTATTTTGTGGGGGGTGGAGGGATTACCTGGAAATACTGAAGTGGTTCTCAATTTAACACCTTAATTTGAAAAAAATACTTTTATTCTTTCTTTTTTTCTTCATTGTAAAGGGTTTTTTTTTAGGAGTTACTTTTATTACCTAAAAGTCTTATTTTAATTTACTTTGCTTCATTTTGGACTTTTATATCTTGTTTAGAATTTTCTGGGCTTTTGATTTTGTCTTTATTTGTGATTTTAAAACTCTTTGGCTTATTGTTGTTTTTTTTAAGTGAAGAGAGGCCTTAGTGAATTTAACAAAGTGTAAAAGAGAAATAGGATGTTGGTCTAGGTTAGTTTGTAATGTATAAAAACTGTTATAAAAGTGCTGAAAAATCCATACATAGGCCCAAAAGATATTACACTATGCCTGCTCACCATAAAGACATCCATAAAAGTTACCAGGCATAGAGTAAGAAAGAGTTAGTGTTTATAACTTTAAAGAATTTATGATTGTCAGGTTTATTGCTGTTGGCTAGGAAAACAATGTGCTTGGTTTGGAATCTGTCAAAGACTGAAGTGGCTGGGCCACTGTTTGGAGAAACAATGAAGATTACAACATTTATTCTCCTGCAGTTCTTTCTCCTTCATATTTTTCTTTTTTCTTTTACTTCTTTAGTCTGTTTATGGGTGGCCATCTAGGTCCATCCGCTCATGCTTGTAAGGTTTTTCAATACTGAGAAAGTTGGCGTTTTTTGTGCTTGTCTGGAATTTTGTGTTAGATAGATCCATCTATTTGACATTCTTGGCTTTTTCTCGGTGTCTATTTGCATATTGTTGTTATTGAATGTTCATGCATGCTTAGTTATGAAAAATATACATAAATTCTTGAAAACAATTAATGAAAAAATTATTCTTGGTACATAACGACAGATAGATACAGGTTTCCTTTGGCTCATTTCAAGAGTGTTCTTGCTTAATTTCAAAACCTATACTATAGAAATAGATAAATTTATATACCATGACTGCAAAAACTGCAAAAAATTGGCAGTTTATAAGTTCTCCTTCATCATGAACAAACAATCTTTAAAAAAATGTCAAACATATCAACTGTCTGAATTTAGGATGGATTTTGATAATAGTTGTTATTATTATTAAAGTTATTTGGACTTTTATCTCCTCTTCATTGTTTTCTTCACAATGGATATTGGTTGTCTGAATTTATGACTGGTTATGATGATTGCTCAAGTGTTTTGGACTTTTAATTTCATCCTATTGTCATTTTTGCTTAAGTGGTTAAGAAAGGAGGAGAGAACTGGTCTTTTGGGACTATTTGAAAAAATAAATTTTGGCCAAGCCTTTGTTTCAAAGTACAATTTGAGTAAAGGCAAATTAAATATTTATTACTGGTTAAGAGGTTAGGAATTACAAATATTGTTGTAATTTTTCTAGTAATCTGTTTAAACCAATGTGATAAAATTTGATATTATCAATATGTTGTAAATTTCTTCAAAATGATTATTTGATGAGAATTTTATATTTACATAAACTGCTAGATTGAATGTATTTGTGTGTGTGTATGGTTTTCACAGTTTTTGAACGAAAACTTATTAGATATAATAAACAAAATAGATCACAAATAATAAAGTAATGGAAATTAGATTTATTGGAATATAAACTTATAACAATTTCTGAATCTGCCATTATTTACTTTTAAATGTAAATTGAAAATGTCAAGAAGAACCCAAGAGACTTAGTTTTCCAATTTTTTCTTCACTCAAGATGTCTTTTGCTCCTATGTCCCAAGCATAATTCTATCATATTCAGTTGCTTGGTGTATTTGGCACAACATCTCTAACAATAATTTGAAGATAAATAATCATGTTCATAGCCATTTTTGTCAAGTAACAAAAAGGATCCCAAGTTTTGAATTGAAAGAAGAAAACTTCAGGCAAAAAAGATAGGAAAACACATAATCCAAATTACAAATATCATTTATTGTAAATATTCCAGATAAATTGTATTGTGATAGTTCAGTTAATTAGAAATATTGTTATTGGACTGACTGCAGCTGTAAATAAAGAAAACCAAGAAATGGCTTGTCCTGATTGGCCAGCAAGCAAATCCAAACTGTAATCAAATGTCATTTGCATATTCTTTTTATTGTTACTTTCTCCTTAATTCACTCAAACAAATATACAACTTTTTTAATTCTATTTTTTTTATTCAGACTCTTTTATTAATTTTTGTGATATTAAAACCTCTTTGTTTTTTATAGGCATAGATAGGCACTAATATATATAGTTTTGTATTTATTTACTGTTATATTTCTAATTCATTTAATGCAATTTAGAAAAATGTTGTCATTTGCAATTTTTAACTTTTTTTATATTTTCATTTTTTTTTGCATCTTTTCTTTTATTGTTTTATGGTTTTTTTAAATTTTTGGCATTTTTAAAAATTTTCATTTCTAGATAATTTTTGCTTGATTTTTACTTTTTTGTCAAATTTTAAAACTATTTATTTTTTCCTTTTCATTTTTTTTTTCTTTTGAAAAAAACAAAAAACAAACAAACAAAAAAGCAGAGATTATTTATTTGACCCACCCCACATTATTTTTTTTGTAAAAAGAATTTTGTTTTTATTTCTATCCATTATATTTTTTGTTTCCTTTACAAATCAATTTTTTTCTTTTTTTTTTTCTAGTTTATCTTTGTTTTATATTTTATTTTTTAATATCTTATTTTTCTAAATTTTTTGCAGACAATATTTTTTTTCTATCACTTTTTCTAGTTGTTTCCGGTGGTGGGGAGGCCGATCAGTTTAAAAACAAATTTTCCTTCTAGGAAAGTCTTAAAAAAATATAAACCTATTTTTTTTCTTTTTCCTGTTTCTGATTGACACTTTTTCTTGAATTCTTTTGATTGGAAGTTGTCATACAAATAGTTTGTGTACTGTGTTATTAATGGGACTTTCTACTTTTTTATATAACAGTGTACACACTCACACACACACACACACACAGATTGTAGCAACTTTTATTTTGAATTGAATAGGGTGGAAAGGAGTTCTATTAATTATCTTCAGTGTGAGGACAAGATTCTTTTTGTGGGATAGGATGGTGTTGAAGTGACCCTTAAAATAGCTGTCATCATGTTAACTTTATAGTTACATTGTTACTTGGTGTCTTTAAAGTACTTTGAATTAAAGGATTTGTATCATAGCCCTTTAGGCAGTTTTATGTTAATTGGCATTGATGATGAAGAAACACTCTATAAAATTCTGAAACTGAGTTCAATCCCTTTTCTGGTAGTTCAATTCGTTTTTGAATCTATTTATACATACACATTTAGTGTAGGTTTCAGAACAGTTCTGAGCTCTTTGAATAATCATTTTGGAATTGTGGAACTACATAATTGTTTTTAGAAATATGAGGGTCATTCTAAAATTAATGCCTTGTATTTTCTTTATTCTGCCCGAATGAATCAGAGGGTATTGCAAATTGTATTGTTATGATGACTAAGCTTAAGTATTCAAAAACTAAAAGTTTAATCTCTCTGTTTCAAGTATTGATAGTGTGAGACTATAAGAAAACAACCCCTGTCATGGGCGTGTACCAGAAGCAGAGATTTGTCATTGAATTCCTCCATGCGGAAAAAATTGAACCAATTAACATTCACTGGCGCCTGTTGAACGTTTACCAGGTTGATGTCAGCATAGTGAGGATATATAGTTTGTTGATTTCAGGATGGCAACAGAAATGTACGTGACAAAGTGTGCTTGCTCAAAAAGTTGAAGAGCTACAAAGACATGACTGTAACCGATAGATGAAGCTTTCCGGCATTAATGCATTAGTTCAGTCCTCATAACAATGCAATTTTCTATCCCCTCTGATCGATTAAGGTAGAATTTAAAAAAATAAAAGCAGCATCACTTTTGGAACAACCTGGTATTAGGTCTGAAGATTAAAATGATTCGAGACTACAGAATTAATTTTTCATCGATATATCTATTGGCAATTATATGCTGGTCCAAAGACTCGTGGAAATTAAAAAAAAAAAGATGAAAGCCATAGTTAGTGATGTTAATGTATAGGAAACACTTTTCATCTGAATAATCAACATTATATAAATTAAATAGCCATTCATAATATTATAGAAAGAGTTTAAATAATATGAAATATGTATGAACTAAAATAGATGAAATTTAAAAAAGCACAAATCATGCATTTCTGTGTGTAGTATTTGACAACATTTTAAGGTCACAACTTCTCTATCAGGTCCAAAAATAAAACAGTAGAACCACATTATGATGATGAACAATTGTAATACTACCACGATGGGTGATGATGGTTCTTTCTCACCTGTGGGCGTGTGTGTAGTCTTCTTGACGTTCTCACACTCGTGTCGATGGACGGTCGTCTACTTGGCTGGCAGGTGTCGGACTGGAAATCTGTAAAGGGCTCTACTTACAATTTAGATGTTGCTCCGGGCCCTTTCCAGTTTCCAGGAGAGGGGCTTCTCCCTGCTGGTCCATCTCCGTGCTGATGATCTCCAAGGTGTTGGGCTGGAATCAAGATGATGTACAACACGAAGACGGAGATTTTAGGTTAACCATTTTTATTTAGCCAACTGCCGGGCTTAGCTTTCTGACCCACTCTCAAGTTACGCGTGGCAATCTTGTTTATATAGTCGGTGTGACGTCACAACCTGTTAGGGAGGGGGATGTAACTATGGATGACCATGGCATAGCAACCATAATTACGTTACAGCATTCAGATTTTTTTAAAGAGTTTCGAAACTTTTCCACGCCTTGTTTGTTCATCCACATTTTATCAACAACAGATCGTTGATCGTTACCAATGCCACATGTTCGACAAATCACGTGTAGAGCAACCAACAAGCCACCGCCAATCGCATTCCCCTATCATTGCCACAAAAAAAAAGAAAATGTTGATTCCTCGTCTGCTCTCAATTGTATTTTTTTTCTACAATAATGCAAATATTTCCTATCACTAAATCATCTCTTCTAACAAAAACTGTTGGAGTGAGAATTTCCCACTCCAACAGTTTTTGTTTGTTTGTTCGTTCGTTTTGTTTTACGGCATATAAACCATTTTAGGTCATTTAATACCGAGAACAATCATTTTTGATAAACGTTCTGTTGTCCACATGTGATTTTTTTTAATAACACAATATGCACTATTTAACCCATAACTAGACGGGAAGTGGAGATTTATACCTTTCCCAATGGTAGCAACAGTTTTTAAAAGCTCCAATTATTGATAATAATGCATTTTGTGACTTTTACTATATCTCATTTTTTTCTATCCGTTTTTGTTGGTTTTTTTGCTTATCCTTCCCTCTATTACTCTCTCACTCTCTCTCACTCTCTCTCTCTCCCTCCCTCCCTCCCTCCCTCGCACGCTTTCTCTCTTTCTTTCTTTCTCTTTCTCCCTCTCTCTCTTTCTCTTTCTACTCGTATTTACTCACATACAATTCCCGCTTCTCCTTCCTTTCTCCCTTCCTTAAAATCCTAATTCTTCCTTCCTTCACTCCTTCCTCCATCTCCCTCTTGGAACTGTAATAATTTTCACTTATATAATTCTTCTTTTCTCTCTTATTTTCTTGGTTCTAAAATCAAAAAAAAATTGTTTGTCAACTGGTGTTTGGGCTGTGAAAAGACCTCGAATTCTAACAAGAAAAAAATAGTAAACATCGTACTAGACTAAAAAAACTGCTAATATAAGTAAAAGGTTTCAATGTCGCAAAGGTTGATAGACCGAATAATGAAATAGCAAGCAAGGAAAATGTGGCATATTTCTTTGAGTGAATTAAGTTTGAGTTTATTTGTGTTTTACGGCATATCAACCATTTTAGGTCATTAAATGCCTAGAACAATCATTTTTTGTAAACGTTAGTTTTTGTACACACATAGTTTTTTTATTGACACAAATTACACTATTTAACCCATAGCTGGAGGGAATGTGGGGATTAATACCTTTCCCAGCAGTATTAGTACGAATGCTAAAAACCTATAAGAAAGTGTTAAGAATTAACAGACATTCAATAAATAACCTCAATGAATCCTGCTAATGGTTTTATGCCTACATCGACAGGGGAAGTCGATTTGGGCCAATCGGTGGGCAGTCTGACCTCGGAATCGTAGGACGCGAGTTCGAATCCCAGTCGTTCCATTTGCGTTCATATTCCGACTAATACCCTTGGTAAAGGTACGAATCCCCACATTCCATCCAGCTATGGGTCAAATAGTGCATATTGTGTTATTAAAATAATATGTGTGTACAAAAAAAAAAACGTTTACCAAAGATTTCTCGGCATTAAATGACCTAAAATGGTTTACATGCCGCAAAACACAAACAAACAAACGATATGCATGGTAAGGTACACACTCTCTCCATCGCATTAAAACATCTACAAAGAATTTAAATTTGACAAATGTTTTAACAGCCAACGAAGAATTTTAAATTTTGAGCTTTGTTATAGAAATGAATTTGAATCTTTTTTTCTATTCACTTTACCGTTGGGGAAGTCGATTTGGGCCAATCAGTAGGCAGTCGGGCCTCGGAATCGCAGTACGCGAGTTCGAATCCCAGTTGTTCCGTTTGCGTACATATTCGTACTAATACTGTTGGGAAAAGTATGAATCCCCACATTTCCTCCAGCTATGGGTCAAATAGCGTAATGTGTGTACAAAAACTAACGTTTACCAAAAATTATTATTATTAAATGACCTAAAATGGTTGATATGCCGTAAAAGACAAACAAACAAACCCTCAATAGAGCAACATTTAATTTTGAATTGCAGAGGAGATTATCGGCGTTAGAAAATGGTTTTGATACAAAGAGTTGAATTTGATTATCGACTATGGCATGTTTACCTTTATTTGTTTTAGTGTTCAGCACAAAAGAAAGAAAATATTCAGCTAAAAAGCGACTAATAGATCGATTCAAATGTTCTTTTAAGAATGAAGACGAAAAAGTTTTTAAAGAATATTGATAAAAAATTTAAATCAGTTTCTATTTATAGACCCTGGTACTTTATGAGGTTTTTTTTTATATGAAATTGACGGCCGGAGGCAAATTTCCTTTTCTCAAGAGATCGAATCTCGTTTCACTTATTTCTGTGTTGTGCGCTTCTTTTTCTTTTGTTCTTTTTCCTGTCTTTTTTTTTTCCTGTCTTTTTTTTTTTCCTTTTTTCTTTTCTTTTTCCTGTCTTTTTTTTTTTCTTTGATTCTTTCTTTTTTTTCTTTTTCCTTTTCTTCTTTTCTTTTCCTTTTTTTCTTTTTCTTTTTCTTTTTTCTTTTTTCTTTTTTCTTTTCCTTTTTTCTTTTCTTTTTTTTCTTTTTTTCTTTTTTCTTTTTCTTTTTTTTCTTTTCCCTTTTTTCTTTTTCTTTTCTTTTTCTTTTTTCTTTTCTTTTTTCCTTTTCTTTTTACTTTTCTTTTCTTTTTCCTTTTTCTTTCATGTTCTTTTTAGCGTTCCGATATTGATCAAATTGGTGGCTCGAAATGTTAATACATTTTCTTTTTAGCATTTCTTTTTTTTTTGTAGACTTTTTTATTAATTTTATTTGTGTCTGAATCCTCATGGGCAAATTATTACAACTTTATTCTAACACCAATAATCTTCTTTTTTTTTTCATTGGTATAATTTGCCTTCGATTGCCTTCGATTTTAAAGTGCTTCAGGACAATTTACTTTTACTTTTTTTGATCGTGTAAGTCGAGTGAAGCCAAGTCTTTGACTCTTGGAAGACTTTTCTGTTTCCAGTAAATGTTATCACCAAGATTTTTACTTTTTTTGGTCGTGTAAGTCGAGCGAAGGCAAGTCTTTGACTCTTGGAAGACTTTTCTTTTTCCAGTAAATGTTATCACAAAGATTTTTACTTTTGTACCATTATCGGGTATAGATTAAACCGTACACCAAAAAACTTCAACCCAAAAACACCGGTCAGGGATTTTAACTGATATTCGTTTATTTACAAAAATACAACAACACAGCTTGTCAGTATTTCTGTAGCAAGTTTTGGGCTGTTGAGAGTTTGTGTGTGTAAAATTGTCAAAATGGGCTTTCCTTGCTTAGCGGTGGGGGTGAGGTGGTGAAGCGGCGAGCCGGCGACTAGAACTGCTAGGAAAATTAGCTGTTGCCGGCTTTTTCCTCCTTTTTTCTTCTCTCTTCGACTCTGGTGAATATATACATTCGTTGTTCATTGTTCTTCAACTAAAGGTCAGAACCTCAAAGGTCACCTGTGGCCTCATTGTCTTTTCGGCCGATCCTGGCTCTGGGACACCTCCACTCCTGCCCCACACCTCGTGTCTACCACACCTTTACCGGTTGGTAATTTAATGCCGGAAGATGTTCCAACCACCTTAATGTATTACACTTTTTTTTGGTCGTGTAAGTCGAGTGAAGGCAAGTCTTTTAATTTTGGAAGACTTCTCTGTTTCTAGTAAATGTTATCACCAAGATTTTTACTTTTTTTGGTCGTGTAAATCGAGTGAAGGCAAGTCTTTGAATTGTTTCTAGTTTTCTAACAAGAAACTTGGTTGGTGGGTCGAGAGTCTTTATATAATTTCCAAACTTTCTACCAAACGCTTCCTGCTTTCTTGAACATCCTCAGGGATTGACATTTTTACATTGAATATTAAAAAGAAAAATCAAAATTCTTTTTAATGAAATATGTCAGAATAATGATATTTTCTCTCTCTCTCTCTCTCTCTCTCCCTCATATATATATATATATATATTGGTCTGACGATCGCGAAAGCGTGAAACTAACAGTAACCAGCAACCGCCGTTTATCCAGGTTTTTTGATTTTACCTTTTAATTTTTACCCTATATATATATATATATATATATATGTATTTAAATGGAATTTAAATTCCGACAGTATTATAAATGAATAAACCGTATTCATTTTTTTATTAACATCAATAAATAATTTGGATATAGATCTATTTCATCCTTCTTATAAGAAATCATCAAGTTTGAGGGGTTGCACTAATGATTTCTCATAAGAATGAAATAGATCTATATGCAAATTTACAAATTATTTATTGATGTTAATCCAAAATAAATACGGTTTATTCATTTATAATACATGTGTGTGTGTGTATGTGTGTGTGTATGTGTGTGTGTGTGTGTTATATAAAAGCTTATTTAAAAATCTAAATGCATAAAGGTAGAAGGTAATATTTATTCTGGTCAAGTATATGAATCTGCATTTATTTTCTAGTTTGGTTGGCATTCACAATCGCTTGACGACGTCGATCGCATCGTTAAATTTTCCTCAAATAAATAATTCTTTGAGAAACAAGAAACGATCCAACTTTTATATCGAAAATATTTGTAGAGAGCTCTCAGTCTTTCGGTTACTTTACAAGAGGGAAAATAATTGAATTCATTGTCGACTTATCTGAATGGAAAGAAACACCACCGGCTCTCAGCAAGAAAAGTCAGGGCCGTCCGAAAATTGCCGCAGGACAAAAAAAATATTGATGTAGTCGTACGAGGATCGTTCCAAAACTAATGCCTCCTATCGTTCTAAATACGATGCTGGTTTAAAATATGATATTTACTTGGTCGAGCATCAAAAATCTTTGGTTTTCTTTGACAGCGACTACTGTATATGTATATGATATATACTTGGTCGAGCACCAACCCAAGTT
>JAYKTE010339859.1:0-11048 GCA_036873565.1 Xipholeptos notoides | reverse complement strand
GACACGACTCGCTACCGAATACCGATACCGGCGGTAGATTTTTTCTACCGAATCCCAGCTCTGATATATATATATACTAGCAGCATAGCCTGTTGCTGCCTGCGCAACTCAAAGGTTTTTAGATATGACCCAAAAATATATATATTTAAATAAAATTATAATTATGATTAAACACAAAATCTTGCATAATTTTTATCATAGTACCAGACAGCTCTTTTGAATTTATTGGATCTTATGAATGACATGTAATATTGTTAACAATCCAAACCCCAAGTGTGATTCAAACCTGCAAACCATGTCAAGCAAAACAAACACTCCAATGAATGTTCTACGACACAGTTATGCATTCATAATCACAATTTTATGGTTTTACTCTTAATCATAGTAGCACTCTTCCTTCTAGAAGCTGATTTTTTTTATTATTGATTTTCAATACTTATTGGGGGTATTCTGAAACAACACCTATCTAAGAACACTCTCTGACACATATAGTACAACTGTGTGAAGCGTAGACACAGAGTCAACAGCCTTCAGTGACTGTCAGTTTCTCGCCTACGTGGTTGTCAGACCAAAAGATTGCCATGATGTTTTCATTCATTTATATTGGGGCCAGAAGTGATGGGTATTGCATGATGGGAGTATTTTTTTTCTCCATGTGTGTGTATTGTGATATTATTTACTTATTCTATTTAGTTTTTTTAATTTTGTTTTGTTATATTATTTTCTTTTATTTATATTTATTTATTTTGTGAGTGGATTCAAAGAAGAATTAGAATACACCCCAAACAGAACTAAAAAATGAAATAGAAACAGAAACATCATTTGGTTTAATCCTCCTTACAACAGAAACGTCACCATTAACATAGGAAAAATGTTCTTAAATTTAATAGATAAACACTTCTCTAGTTCCAGCAAACTGAACAAAATATTCAACAGAAACACACTAAAACTTAGTTACAGTTGCACAGAAAATATGCTACAAATAATAAAAAAACACAACAAAAAAATCCACAACTCAACACACAAACTACACTAAAACCCACATCTAACTGCAGAACAAAATCTGAGTGCCCACTAAATGGAAACTTTCTGCAAACAAACGTAGTATACCAAGCCACAGTAAAGACCAATAACACAGAAAAAAACTACATAGGGCTAACAGAGGGTATGTGGAAACAAAGACGTTACACACACAAGACATCGAGAAACTGACAGTCACCAAAGGCTGTTGGCTCCGTGTCTACGCTTATCTACTACACACGCTCTATCACTGATATTGAGCACTTTTACTATAAATATAGGCAACCTTACTCTACAGTTTAATATTAGTAACCTTCGATAACAGCCATCGAACCCTAAACATATTCTAACACACACACACACATACACACACGCACGCACACACACAATAATAATAATAAAAAAAATAAAAAAAATAAATAAAATAAAAAATAATTAAAAAAAAAGGCGCGAAAAACAGTTAATATATAAACCTACCTGCATACAACGCAGAAACATCACACAACAAAAAAATGCAACAACAGCACCCTGAAGATGGTCTAGACCGAAAACGTTCGGACAATTGGGGGAGTATATGAGAACTCTGGACCCATTAACAAAAATTCTTGTTAGAAAACAAGAGAAAATAGAAAGAAAAATCCTAAAAAGGAGAATCAAGGTTCTTTTCAATGAGACCTGCCTGAATATATATATATATATATATATACACACACATTATAATGTCAGCATAACCCTTTCCATGTCCCTTGTTTTTTTCCAAAAATTATTTGTTATACATTGTCGGAATTAATTTTCCATTCTTCTAATGTCGTTAACATAGTGGTAAAGCGCAGCCCCTCCTCCTTTTCAGAAAGCGTGCGAGTAGAGAGCACTCTCTAACTGCTTACATGGCAGTATACATTTCAATCCAGTGCGTCATCTGCTGGCCACAGGGTTATAGACGAGACATGTATGAAAATTGAAATTCTGCCAAAATCCATAAATATAAACCAACACCTTTGCTAATTGAACTCGAATACCAGAGACACAAACAGAATGAAACAAATGAAACAAAAATTTAAATGGAAGTAATTGTCAAACTTCATCTTAGAAATTAAGACACTATGAGGGGAGGTCAACTTGGGGCAATAGATGAGGCAGTCGGACTTCGGAATTGTAATATGCAAGTTCAAACCAGAGTCCTTCCATGAACGTTCACATTTCAACTAATACCTTTGGGTATTTTCCTCAGGCTATGGATTAAATAGTGCACATTGTGTTGTTCAGAAAACTAAATGCATGGACAAAAAGAACGTCTATCAAAAGAAGATTGTTATCAGCATTAAATGACCTATATAGGTTGATATAAATTAAATAGTGTACATTGTGTTGTTCAGAAAACTGAGTGTGGACAAAAAGAACGTTTATGAAAAATGATTGTTCTCAGCATTAAATGACCTATATACATTAAATAGTGCACATTGTGTTATTCAAAAAACTAAGCGTGGACAAAAAAATAACGTTTACCAAAAATGATTGTTCTCGGCATTAAATGACCTAAAATGGTTGATATGGTTTAAATAGTTCATATTGTGTTATTCAAAAACTAAGTGTGTACAAAAAACTAACGTTTACCAAAAATGATTGTTCTAGGCATTAAATGACCTAAAATTGTTGATATGGATTAAATAGCGCATATTGTGTTATTCAAAAAACTATGTGTCTACAAAAAACTAACGTTTACCAAAAATGATTGTTCTTGGCATTAAATGATCTAAAATGATTGATATGCCATAAAACACAAGCAAACAAACAATAGATCTGCAAAGCCACAAAACTTTGTGGCCCCTAGGGAGCCTGTGTCCCTCACGCAATTTCGGGGTCTGCAGGGGCCCTAGGCACAGCCCTGTATACAAATAAATATTGACCAGCCAGAATCTGTTATAATTCATGATAAGCTATGTTTGCTGAGTGTCCTTCATTGCATGTCGGTCGGTTGCTTGTTTGCCGGGTCGGGCTTAGGACCCCCAGGGACCATGCAATCGCATGGGGTCGCAAGTTCCCTAGGGGCCGCAAGTTCCCTAAGGGCCCGCAACAAGGCTGCTTGGCTTTGCAGATCTATTGTAATGAATAAATTAACAAGGATTAACTGGAAAATTATTATCATATTTGGATGTTGAAATGATGGTCCCTTATTCTACGGGAGGGCCGTGCCGCGATGTTGCTATGCACGGCTGCACAACTGCACAACTGCACAACTGCATCGCCGCTTGTTTGTTGCAAATTGTGTTTCGATCAATTCTTGCAACCGACCAAACAATCTGCATAATTCGAACCAGCCTCCTCCTCCTCTTCCTCTTCCTCCTTATCCTCTTCCTCCTCTTCCTCTTTCTCACCCTCCTCCCTCTCTTCCTCCTCCTCCTTCCCCTCCCCCTCCTCTTCTTTCTCTTCATCCTCCTCTTCCTCTGCCTCCTTATCTCCCTCTTCTTCTTTCTCCTCCTCTTCCTCATCATCCTCTTCCTCTTCCTCCTCCTCTTCTTCTTTTTCCTCCTCTTCCTCCTTCTCCTCCTCCTCTTCTCCTCCTCCTATTCCTCCTCCTCTTCCTCCTCCTCTTCCTCCTCATCACCATCCTCCTCTTCCTCCTTATCCTCCTCTTCTTCTTTCTCTTCTTCTTCCTCCTCTTTCTCCTCCTCCTCTTCCTCTTCCTCCTTATCTTCCTCCTCCTCTTCCTCTTCCTCCTTATCCTCTTCTTCCTCCTCCTCATCCTCTTCCTCCTCCTTATCCTCCTCATCTTCTTCCTCCTCCTTATCCTCCTCTTCCTCCTCTTCCTCCTTATCCTCCTCTTCTTCTTCTTCTTCTTCTTCTTCTTCCCCTTCCTCTTCCTCTTCCTCTTCCTCCTTATCCTCCTCCTCCTCTTCCTCCCCCTCCCACCCCATATCAACAACGACCCAATCAGTCTCTAAGCGTGCAACAAGGAAAGGCCTTTTGAGAAATACTTCCAATTATCTATTCAACCCAAAACTAATCAAATGACCGAGTGAATCACACCAACATAAATTATGCATTATTTCTTTGTCAGTGCAATTTTACTCTCTCTCTCTCTCTCTCTCTCTCTCTCTCTCTCTCTCTCTCTGTCTCAATCTCTCGCACTCTCTTTGCCTCTCTCTATCTCTGTCTCTTTCACACTCTCTTTGCCTCTCTCTCTCTCATTAATTCTAGATGGTCAAGGTAACAACACTAACCTCATCGCATCGTATTTTTCATTTACATTATTTAAATCATTTACGAAACTATGGTATATATATATATATATATATTGGGCAGCAAGGTTGGAGCAGTGGGAAAAAGCTTGGTCTTTGGATACGTAGTACACGAGTTCAAATCCCAATGAAAACCATTGCATTCACTTTCAGCTGTTTCGGGCAGATGAGGCTAATTAACTCGGGAGAGTAACTCATCTAGGTGAAAGGTAACACTGATTAAAAAAACCCAGGGATGAGAAAAATGGCCTTGTGTCGAACTTGGGTTGGTGCTCTACCAAGTAAATATCGCATATATATAGAAATCCATATATATTTCCACTTCAAGATTACATTATATTTATGCTTTCATCTTTTATTCATATTATTTCCTTCTATTAATTTATTTATATATATGTATCAGTATATATATGCAATAACTACCTACTTAGTTATGTATCAACTTACCTATCGACCTACCTACCTATCTCCCTGTCTGCCTATCTGTCGTCAACCTATCAATTCATCTGTATGCCTATCTGTATGTACATATGCAAATATGCATAAAATTATCTATATATATATGTTCCAATCTATCTATGAATAAAATTATATGTACTGGATATATGTATGTATGTATGTATGTAAGTATCTATCTACGTATAAAATTATTTGTACTGGACTATCTAGTAATATATTTCAACTTGAATCCTCCCTCAGTTGACTACTTCAGTTCAATCTACTGCTTAGCCAAACCAACAATTACTTCTCTCCTCCCGACATAAAAATAATCATCCCTACCTGAACGAATAAAAGCGTTGGATTTTGTTTGATCTTAGGATGACCAACAACGTTTTCTCCCTAATGGTCTCAGATCAAAGAAAAACAGAAGGTTGATCAGCTGGTCAGAGTAGTCGATCGAGCATGGGTGCTGGTGGTCAATTTAAATATGTTCAGAGAGGAAAAAAGATGGTCAAATTTCCGGTTGTTAAATGTTAGAAAAAAGATGTGGAAATAAAGAAATATTAGCATAAGGCGACAATATAAAAAATATACATAAATGAAAACAACAACAATAGAAATAATATGTTATTTTAAAAAGTCGATGATTAAATATTTCGGCCAATGAAAACTATCACCAGGACTTAAAATGTTTGATTAAAAATAGAATATAAGGACTAAAAAATATCTTTAAGATAAAAAAAATGAAATTAAAGAAATTTCATTATTACTATTGTTGTCGATTTCATTTATATTTATGTATATTTTTCATGTGTACGTGTCTGTGTATGGAGAGAGAGAGAGAGAGAGAGAGAGAGAAAGAAAGAGAGAGAGAAAGAGAAACCTGGAATAGAAATTTGCGTTTCTATTTTCACATCCGCTGAAATATTGGCCTCTTGCCACTAATGTCATCCCATCGTTTTCATTTTTATGTAATCACAGAAAAAAATTAGAAACACATGCACACAAGAAGTGAATTACAGGGGAAGTCCCCGTATTTCTATGGTTCATTGCTTGTACTTTAAAATCATAAAACGCATGTTATATGCCAGTCGTTCTGTTTCGCTCGCCTTGGGATCAATACCTTTGAAAAAGTATGAATCCTCTCATTCCTTCCAACCATATGGGGTTACTAGAGCTATATTAAAAATAGTTTATAAAATGACCAAAATTATTTCAAATACTTGCTCTCAGCATTAGATGGCAGCGATGGCGGAGCAATGTTCAGCTTGGACACTGGATTCGTATTACACGAGTTCAAATCCCAGTCAAAACCATTAAATTCACTTTTAGTTTTCTCAGGCAGATTTGACTCGTTAATTCGGGAGTTAATGTAAGGATAACACTGATTCCAAAATCCTGGGGGGATGATACCCGTCAACTTAATGAGAGTAACTCATCTGATTACAAAAAGTCCAGGGAAATAATGAGCCTGTAAAACTGGCCTTGTGCCTTACTTGAGTTGGTGCTCGACCAAGTAGATATATCCATATGGCACCTCTAAGTCCCACAAAAAGAGAAAAAGGAAATCTCATAGAGTAAACAAACTCTACCGCAGATTCCGCAAGAGTATCTAGTCTCAAAATCAAAATCCGCTGTGTTGTCTCGTTTGCGTAAGGCCCGCTTGAGAGCGACGTGCTCGCTTCGCCTATCCTCAAAGTTCTGGCTCCCACAATATACTCATTTTAGTTTACACTGGGCACTCAAAGATCAACTGGTAAAAATAAGTCGTGCTTCATAGCGCAGAGGGAAAACGCCAGACTGATGATGATTCGGTACGTGTTCGATACTGACTAGGGGAAGACTGGTTGTTTGCATAGCCGTCCTGATGAGCCACGAATGGCGAAATAGGCCTGTGGATGAATTGCAAAAAATTATACATATATGGACATACCTGAAATTTTATAAGTTGCCCGAGCAACTCTGGGCAATGCTGCTAGTATTTGTATATGAAGCTTTCTCCATTTATCTTTGAAGCCGTTGTCTAATGGTTGGAATCTGATTTTGAAACGTTGTCTAAAAACTCAAAAACAGTTTGTTGCCATTTTCTTTTTGTTTTAATTTACTGACTGGTTCTATTTTTGATTTTTTTTTCTTTATTTCTTTGTTTATTTTCGCTTTTTTTTCAACTTTTTTTCGACTGATGTAACCTTCGAAATATTATGTTATATGTTATATATTGAACTCTGGAACTTTCTGAACGAAACATAATGCATTTAACCATTATGTCATGACACTGATTATGTATTGGCAGACTAGATAAATAGACAGACATAGAGAGACACACACACACACGTATATACTAAAGCATAACCCGGCGTTGCACGTGCAATTTATGTGTGTGTATGTTGTGTATGAGTGTTGTGTGTGTGAAGATGAAATAAAATAAATTCCGACTATATGTAATTAAAATAAAATGTGGATATATATATATAACCCTTTATTCAATCCACAGGGGTGGATTGTCCATATTATGTAAGTGTTAATAACTAAAATGTCAATCTATATTGGGTAATCTTTAGATGGTTTTTTTTTCGGAGTGAGGGGCTTGCAGTCAGAATTGATCCTATTACCTCTAGATAAAAATCACCTGGAAATTATAAAAATGAATTTTAAAAAAAGATTATTAGAATGACTACATCATACGTCTTTGAAGACAGCGGGTAGAAAACTGAGTAACTTTTGCAGTAATATCATGTATTCGGACACATGCACTACAGAGACTCGGTTGAAGAGCCGTATTCGACACGGTAAATTATGCACAGAGAAAAGTGTTGAATCTATGGAAGAAATTTCCATAACATACAACAGCAAAATGCTTGAACTTTCCCACTGTTCAGTGATGTCACTATTAAATCACGCTGTTGTCATGTTATTGCCTCCCAAAACAGGAAATTGAGATTGCTGCATACCTATTCTAATAAAGTTTTTATTTGCGAACACGACTCAAACTCTATCCCTTCCTCTGCATTATATAGTCTCATATTGCTTTCAAACAGACCACCATAACTCTTTTTACTTCCTAGATAATCTACTCAGTCTGTGTTTGCCTCTACATATATGTACAATATTTATTCATGAGATATCATTAGCTATCTTTATTCGTTTTCAGTTTTTGTCTCTATGTATATGTATAATATTTATTTATGAAATATCAATAGCTATGTTTATTCGTTAGTCTACTCGGTGGTTGTCTCTACATACATCCACAGTATATATGTATAATACGCTGGTGCATGTGTGCATAACAATAGTAATAATTAGATAGGAACATATACTTGGATACCTTGGGAGAGGTATGAATCCACACATTCCCTCCAGCTATGGATTAAATCGTGTATATTGTGTTATTAAAAAAAACTACACGTAGACAAAAAAGAAGGTTAAATGACTGAAAAAGGTTGATATGCCGTAAAACAAAAGCAGATAAATAACAAACACCTCTGTCAATTTTCGATCTACAGACTTGAGACTTGATATTCAGGATATTCAGACATGGGGAAAGCTTTTTAATTGGTTTTCGGTCGGATATTTAGCTGCCAAGAGGTCAAAGTTGAAAGATTTGACCTTTGCGTTCTCTACCAAACTACTTTGCCAATTTTGGGACTAAACACTTGAAAATTTTGAATATATGTTACTTTGACCTGGAGAAACCTTTTCTATTGGATTTGAGCTGAAAAAATATTGGCTAAGAGGTCAAGATTGGGATCCAATTTGAAAGATTTGACCTTTTTGGTGTCTAACAAGCTACTCAGTCAATTTTGGGTCTGAACACTTGAAATTTGACATTTAAAGTATTCAGACATGAGCAAGCTTTATAATTGGTTTCGACCGAAATTTAGCTGCCAAAAAAGGTATGTAACTGTTAATCCAGCAGTCCAGTCCAGCACCCGGGTAATACCGGATTAATCTGCTAGTACTAACATAAAAGTAGTTGTAATAGTAATAATATTAACAGCAATAATAATAATAATAATAATAATAATAATAATAATAATAATAATAATAATAATAATAATAATGGTAAAAATAACTATGGGCATTTTACAAGAAAGAAGGACTCAGCTGTTAGTTACCACAAGACTACTTCATTTGTCAGGGCGCCATCTTGGACTATTCTTTGCATTCTTTCTTCGCTCGACAGCATCACGTGATTAACACGGACGAGATTCGGCGTGACTTGACAGCAACTGATTCGAACAAAAATTTGTCTGAAAGAAAACAGACGTAAATAAATTCTTAGACTAATTGAAAGATATTTAAAAACAAATGTTCTGCTATCATGAAGCATTTTGCTATTATTGCTTTCCTCTTTTAACTCCTTATTTCTATCTCTTTCTTTGTCTTCTTTTTTCTATCAGTCTTTCTTTTTGTTTCCCTCTCTCTCTCTCTCTCTCTCTCTCTCTCTCTCTCTCTCTCTCTCTCTCTCTCTCTCTCTCTCTCTCTCTCTCTCTCCCTCTTCCTCCCCACCGTCTCCTTTAAACCAAGCTTAAGACGATGTTACCTTCTTCTATAAGAGAAAAAGGAGAAGTGGATTTGGGCCGAGTGAATAGGCAGTCGGACCTCGGAATCGTAGTACGCGAGTTCGAATCCCAGGAGAAGTCGATTTGGTCGAATGGATAGGCAGTCGGACCTCCGAATCGTAGTACGCGAGTTCGAATCCCAGGAGAAGTCGATTTGGTCGAATGGATAGGCAGTCGGACTTCGGAATCGTAGTACGTGAGTTCGAATCCCAGGAGAAGTCGATTTGGTCGAATGGATAGGCAGTCGGACTTCGGAATCGTAGAGTACGCGAGTTCGAATCGCAGTTCTTCCGTTTGCGTTCCTATTCGGACGAATACCCTTGGAAAAGGTATGAATCCCCACTTTCCCTCCAGCTATCGGTTAAATAGTGCATAGTGTGTTATTAAAAAAAAAGTAAAATGTGGACAAAAAATAACGTTTATCAAAAATTATTGTTCTAGGCATTAAATGACCTAAAATGAGTGATATGGATTAAATAGTGCATGTGTTATTAAAAAAACTAAGTGTGGACAAAAAAAAGAACGTTTATGAAAAATAATTGTTCCGGGCATTAAATAACCTAAAATGGTTGATATGCCGTAAAACTCAAACTCTATAAGAGGAAGTGTTTCTTCGCTAATCTAAACCTAAACAACTTTTTTGTTTGATTTCTTCTTTCTTTTTCTTGAGTTTAACGCTATAACTGACTGACTTGTTTTCTTTGCTTTTTTTTACTTGTACTTTTTACCATATCTTTACATTTACCATTTCTTTCTTTATCTTTTTTTTTTCGTCCATATTTGGCAGTCAATCCAGCCAGCTCTCTTTCTATCTTTCTCTCTTTCTATCTTTCTCTCTCTCTCTCTCTATAAGCTAATTCTCTTTATTCTTATTTTGGGGGAACATACAACACACACACACACACACACACTCACACAGATACGCACACGCATGCACATTCACAATCACACACACACACACATGTGCATTCAAATACACACACACACATGTACATTCACACACACACATGCAAATGCAGACATATACTCACATGCACATTCTCATATACATATACAAATTCTCACACACATGATGCTCACTCTCACACACACACATGCACACAATCTCTCTCGCACACTCGCATGCACTCTCTTTCTTAAACACACATATGCACAATGTTTTTCACACACATACATATATATACATATATATATATATATATATATATATAATATATGCAATAACACAAGAAGTCCATTTGGGGCAGTAGATAGACGGCCAGTCTTCAGAATCGGGATAGGTCCGAGTTCGAATCCCAGTCGTTCCCTTTGGACTAATATCCTTGGGAAAGGTATGAAACTCCAAATTCCTTCCAGCTATCGATTATATAGTGCATAGTGTGTTATCAACCCCACCACCCAAAAAAATACATGTTCACAAAACGAATACGTTTATCAAAAAATGAATTTTCTAGGCCTTAAATGGCCTAACAAGTTCGAAATGCCGTAAAACATACAAATAAACAATAGCATGCGTAGTTACAAACAATCTTGGTGTCCTTGTTGTTTTCGTAGCTCTACAGAAGCAGCGCGAAAACTTGAATGGCCTCCCTCGCGTAGATATGACGTTGAAGTAAGAAAGTAAGTAAGACTTTTGTTTAATGAATACAGCATCATCAAACACTTTACACGTACATCAATAAACACCCTAAACACACACACACAAACACATATATATATATATATATAATGATGCAGATAGGGATCGATCTGATGATCAATCCTTGCTTGAATTTACAGTTAGAGT
>JAYKTE010339748.1:0-11049 GCA_036873565.1 Xipholeptos notoides | reverse complement strand
TTTATTCATTATTGAATATATATATATATATGTATATATATATATATATATATATATATATATTTATTTATTTATGTCTGCATAAACATTAAGTCTGCTTCCAATTCTGATTTCCAGTATGTTTTTTGTAATAAAACATCATTTCATTAACCTCTGCCTCCTGATGCTGTACCATTCAAACAAGTCACTTTTGAAATGACTTCTCTTGGGTATTTTAGCACATTAATCTATGTTTCTATTTACTAATAAAATAAATGATTTCTTTAATGTTTTATTCTTTCATTTTTAATTAATCCAAATTGCTCTTAGTGAATTCATAAGGCTTTCTCGAGGACCTATTGATTTTATGTCAATTTAAAAAATCTGAAGGTACCAAGGATGAATAAAAACAATCAAGAATCAAATAAATTTCTTTTTTGTCTTTGAGCAATTCATACTTTTAAAAATATAAAACAAATTATTAAAAAACAACTAAAATGTCCCATATTAGTCTTTTACAATTTATTTGAATGAATGATTTCAGCCTAAACAAGAAGTGTTGCCTGGCCTTGCTTGGAGGTTGCTTTGATGCTCCTTTTGTGCTAATTCTGATCTGTGTTTTCTTTAATTCCAAGTTTTTATGTTTTTTTTTTAATTGTAATTTATTTTAGTAAATTATTTTAGTAAACTGTGGTTATATTGACACCCTAATGACCAACATAGATTCTACACAGCAGATGCTACTGGCAAACAACAATCCAATTATATCAAGTCTGACATGTTAGCAGATATTTTTCTTGTTCAAAACCTAATCAAATTTGTCCCACAGATCTGAATATCCCAAATATCAAATTTCAAGATTCTAGACCTAAAATTGGCAAAGTAGTTTGGCAAAGACTGTTCCTCAGATAGATAGATAGACAGACAATGTCACTTTTGTAGATATTTTTGTAGTATTGCGTAGGAACTTGCTACTAAGGTAGTTAAGAAAGCCTATTATATAAGAAAGCAGTTTCATACATTATGCTCGTAAAGCTGTAAATGTTCTTCCAAATGTCTTCAAATTGTATTTCCCCAAATTTAGGTTTCCATTGTTTTCTGCAAATTTCGGTGATCTGAATCATTTTGCTATGCATATTTTGGTGGTCTGAATACTTTTATACACGCATTGTGTTCATTTTGATTTGTGTTTTTTGTAATTCCAAATTTAACCCCTTAGCAGATAAATTTCTGACTTAAAACTTATTAAAAAGTATTTTCTAGGTCTGAATACCCCATATATGAAATTTCAAATCTGTAGACCCCAAAACTGACAGAGTAGTTGGTAGAGACACACCCAAATGCGCACACACATTCTCTCATTTTTAGATCTGCAGATACAGATAGTTAAGATAAGATAAGATTCAAAGAGTTTGAAACCCAAATCAATGCCAAGACAAACTAATATAAAACATGTAAAACTTACAAAATTTTTCTATATAAGAACAGTTGTCTTTTTCAATGAAATTACTTTTTTTATCTTTTTATTTACAAACTCATTCCATAAAAAGTGGCAACTGAAGAAACCATTAAATCTTGATGTAGATCAAAATTGCTTTGGGGAATGCCTCCACTTTGATTTTGCAATTATATGTGTTTGAATTCCAGTCAACTCTTTATGCACATAGGAAAGGTATGAACATTCTTGATGCCCTAGTTATTGGATCAACAATGCAACTTGTCTTATTCAAACTGCATGTTGAGTAAAGAAAGATTTTTATCAAGATTATTCTTAGCAACAATAAATGAGCAAAAATGCTGAATGGCTTTTAAATAAAACCAACCATTAATGCGTTTTCAATTTTAGCAACAAAGAAAACAGAACACAGGAGCAAGTTGAGATATGTATTATAAAAGACAAACTAAAGGTGACAGAATAAAAGAGTGTTTTAACGTCCATCTGAGCATGTGTGGTTAACTCTGGAACTAGAGCCTTCTGCCGGGTTTGCTCAGAGTTCCGGTTATGTGTACCATGGTTGAATCCATGTGGAGGGGTGATTCCACCACAACAAAAATGTTATGTTTTAACAAAGCAAAAAGTATGAAATCATTTTAAGTAATTTGTAAAATAGAAAACTTCCAGTTACTACAATAAAGAAATAATTAGTGAGGAAAAGGTGTGTAAGGATTTATTTTTCTAGGAATAGGAACAAATTTGGGGAAGCATCTAGTTAAGAAATCTTTCAAGTTCTTTGGGAAGAAATATGCCATTGAACATAACCTTGATGGAATTTTTCTCTTGTACCTTCATTCAGCAGAATAACTCTGCAACTCATTATTAATAAATACAAAGTATGTAGTTAGTGATCAATTTCAAAATTGGAATTTATTTCTGGCAAAGCTTATTTTTGAAAGCAGCTGATTAGTTGACCCATAGAGGTTGAAATTTCTTGTCAAGTGATAATAACTCAAACATAATTAAACTGATACTTACACTTACATTGAGGGTTATTTTAAAAACCAACTTCAATGATTGGCTAAGTTGCATAAGATAAAAACAACACTCTTCTTTTTGAGTTTCATCACATACCCCTTATAGAAATTTCTTGAAGCATTGATTGCTATGAATAAAAGGGGGAGAAAATGAGCTCTGTAACTTTTATAGACTACTGGTATTATAACATGGCAAGATTACCCACTTATAACACAACTCTTATTTGGTGTTTGTCAAAGAGTCTATTATCAATGTTGAGGGCAGCCCCTAATATGACAGTCAGGGTCTTGCACCAAATTCTATTGGATTCTATTAACAAAAACCTCCAAAGGATGACAAATGACCTATCCCAAGCACAGGTCACTACATATAACAGGGTTTTTCAACCAGTCCACTATCATCAAGTCTTATCCACTAAAGCAAGATGGCTCTCAAATTTCTTGGGAAAATAAGATACATAGATTATATTTCTTTCTTAAGCTTTAATGAAATTCAATGTTGATAATTCAGGTATCTTGAAAAAATGAAAATTGATATGAGTTATGTGGCTTTTTTTAAGTTGATTTGTTTTAAACCTTAAAATTTATCCTATTTTTCAATATAAATATTTTTCATTGTAAAATATTTCAACAGTTTTGTTCAATAATCTAAATTAAGTATTTTAATGCCCAATTCTAAAAACAGTAATATTTCACTTCTCATGAAGGTTTTAAAAATTCATAATGAAATAAGTAATTTAAAACAAAAAAAAACTAAAAAGCTTTTAAACTAATTTCTGAACAAGAGAAATTTGTGATTACGCAAAGACTTAAAAATTGTAAGTAGCCCCATTTCAGGATGCCTCCGGCTCTTAGCTACAATCCCACACATTCAATTTAAATTGAGGGGGAATTTGTTGCCTGAAGAAATGGAACTTTGAAAAAGAGCCAACAGACTTTACATTCATCAAACAAGACTCTTTGTGGCATTGCTGGCAGACTCGGCACTTTGCTTTTCTAATTTTAACTGTTTTGGAAAATGAAATAACAGATAATGTTGAGATTAATTTGTCATAAGAATTAAAATTTTGGATAACATTTTGTGAAACCCTCCACAAAAAGTAAAACTTAAAAAACTATAGAAAAAAAATTAAAGAAGAATTGAATTAAAAAAAATCAGAAATTAAGAAATTAATCTATTTTTACAATGATATTTCCTAAAAAATGAATGAAACTGTTTGGCTACAATTTGAACATGGTTAAAATTATTTTTCAAAATCCTTCAGATGAGGTATGATGAATTTTAAAAGTATTAATCGGACTAATCTCCTTATCCATGTGTAACATTGTCATAAAGTTCAATATCTTATTGCTTTTAAGTAGACATATGAACTGATTTATAGATTTATTTTTTTTTGAAATTGTTTCACAAATAATATGTTTACAAATTCTTCACATTTTAGGATTTCCAATTGATATCAAAGTAGAATAGAGTCAGTGTCTAATGGGTTTCAGGTAAGCAAGTGTAATAATAAAAGTTATTTTTATGAGATAATAAAAGGATTTTTGTGATAGGTATGTCTCTTTTCACATATCTATTACAATTTTGTATTAGTAATTCTGAAAACAATTTTTAAAATAAATGCTTTAATTTAAGAGGTATTTTTATTTCAATAAAGTTTGTGTAATATGCTATTAAATTCATTAAAATATTCAAGCTTTGTTTGTTCAAAGTTGAGAATTGAAAATAATCTCTAACAACCTCTTTCCCTGTTGATTTCATGCCATTATGTTCATGAGTTAAACTACATTTAGGTGTGGTTCACAAGAGTTTACTTTACAAAAAAACCAAACAGATTAACCACCCAAGGATTTTCTTACATTTTTTTTACAGACGCAGACAATCTTCAAACATTTTTTTTTTTTAATTTAGAGAAAGAATGTGAGACAGATTTTGGGGTAAAATAAACAAGTTTTCAAAGTTCTGTTGAATCTGTACTAAGGATTTTACCAAAATAATTATTGGCAAGTTGATCCAAAAATGCTCTTTCTGGGTGGATATTATAATTATTGTTTTCCTTAACCAATTTTTTGTTAAAAGAAAACTAGAATTCAGTAATGGTTATGTGACAAAAATAATAACAGCATATCTCAGAGAATTTATTACAGTGAGTTAGATATTCTAAATAAATTTGAAACTCTGTAGTTGTTAGCTTGAAGATCTAATTGAATTAATGAATGACATGCTAATTCCTTCACCCTAAGATTCTTATTCATAAAGCTCGTGATAGAAGAAAATACTTAATGAAGTAAATACCTAAAATTATAGCAACTCCTTATATAAAACATTAGCAGGTAAAAGGAAGCTAAAGAAACCTAAGCATCCTAAGTATAACATTTTATTAAAAGCAACACCCAAGGTAAAGACTATGCTAAATTAGCAATAATTAATTGGTTGTTAATTACATTAGGGTAATATCTCTAGTGCAACTCTACAATATGAATAAAAGTAACAAAAATGTAATGAAAAGTCAATGTCTCTACATAAAGCATTGGGGTTATTTAATTGAAAGTAGTTTAGATAATCATAATTAGATAATCAGTGGATGTTCCTTCCAAACTTTTCAAGGAGTTTTAGATTGAATTCAGAACTCTTTTTGGCAAAATCAAGAGCCTTTATAGAACTTCAAATTAAATCCTTAAGTACATTTTAGTTTGATTTCATTCAATGAAACATCTCCAATTACAAATTTTAAGCTGTGTTTAATATACTTTGTTATTCACACCAGTATTTACAACGAACGGATAACTACCACATAGAACTTTATATATATATATACTTAAAGTAGTAAAGTATATATATATATATATATATATATATATATATATTGCTCGCTAATGCCAAATATGTAAATCATCAGAAATCTAATAAAAAAATCCGTCTCTACCCACAAGTCACCAGAAACAGATATGATTTCAGATAAAAGTTTGTAAGTTGGTTACTCGTCTCAAGAGATATCAAGTTGTAAACCAGCATCAAATTACAAGCAAGGTGTTCTTGAAGTGTTGTCAGCTTAGCTTAAAACAATTCATATCTATCTCATGATTGATGAGTCATTTCAGTGGTCATCAGGAGAAGAATAGGGATAACAGAGGTATTAGATTAAGCAATGGCTATGATTTGTAAAGTTTTTAATTGTTGTTATTATTATGTATTGCTTTCATTCATATATTAGAATTGTTTGCCATATCTATAGGTAAAGTGCTCAATATTAGTAGTAGGGTCTGTGTAGTCAATTAGTAGATTGACACACATATTTTTTATTCTTTATTCTGAATGTTTTCTTTTCCAACTAAAATAACCTAATTTTTATTAAGAGCAATAAAAGCTTGGCAGCTTCCAATAATAGATGAATCTGTATTTATTTGTGTATTTAAATATTAGTAAATTTGAAATAATTTTTTGTTTTTTCATCAAAATGGACTTTAGTATTTGGGCAAAAATTTCTAAGTTCAAATCGTAAGGCATAAGCAATTTTTTTTACTCATATAGAGTTAAAAATATTGCTTATGCAATAATCTACTGATTAACATTTCATCAAAATCTGTTTTTAATCTTCTAGGGAGACGAGTAAACAGATCTAAACTCTTAACATTTTTCTTGTGTAGAGGTAAACCAGAGAAAAATAAATGCTTTAGGTTTTGTTTTTTTTTACTTTTTTCTTTTACAGCATTACTTTTGATTTGCTGTTTTCTATAAACCAAACAGTAAACCTGTGTCAAGAATTTATTTATCACTCACATTAGAGATAAATGTGGCACATTTTTCTGGATTCCTAATGCATGGATTCCCTAAGATAATGTTAGCTCAGACAAATATAGGAAATCAGGAAAAATATTTCTTTATTTAAAAGTTCGAGTAGTGTTATCAGTATATTAGTGCCTATCAAAAGTCAAGTTTTTAAAGAGTTACTATGCCAAAATTTATTTCATATAATACTGCTATATTCTTTATATCAGTAGGGTATCAAAAAATCAATTTTTATTTTCTGTGCATATTAATCTAGGAAGATGTATTCTTACAACTGCTTTTTGTCTCTGAATAACTTATTTACAGACTTTTTTTTTCATCAATGTACTGCTTTTTACAGGACATTTTTTTAAAACCCAGACTTTATTCCATGTTCTATGTTATATAGTAGACCAGTTTGATTACTAAATCAAGCTTCTAAGCTGAACTTACAAATCTTTTAAGTCATGCCTGGAAAGTAGGTGGTTGACCTTTGATCCCTGATTTTTGAGTATTTATGTTAATCAATCAATTTAAGAACCATTGTCAGTGAAATAGAAGCAGTGACAAAAAGCATTTGTGAGAAATATTCTTCCTTTTATATTTATACTTTTGAGTTTTTTGTTACTTATATACAGGTCATCATACTTATTGATCAACAACTTTCTGTGGAAACTATCAACAATTTTAAGAGTTCAATGATCCGTGAATGGAGAACCAGTTTATAAGCAAAGTTGATCTTTGTGAATGAGAAATTTATTTGTTGGTACTTTTAGTTTTCCAGCAGTTTTTTATAAGCGGTTCAGAAATCTATCAATGTTAAGAGCTTTTAATACAATCTTTATGCTTATTCATTTATATGTTGTCAGCTTTTATGGTCAAGCATCAGAATATCCTTTGATAACTTCTATTGTAAGGTGAGACAGGTTATTTATAAATATCTGTCTACCTTAAGACTCTATTATTTTAGTGAGAAAAGCCATTCTACCTTCTGCCTCTTTGTGTATGATCATTATAATTTGAAAATATTGGGTCAAACAAAATGAAATTCTTATACTGACATAATCCTTTTTATCCTTATAAGATTTTAGTAATATTTAAATCAGTGAACTTTTAATTCTCCTTTTTACATCCTCTTTTGGTATGTTAAAGCTTTGCTTGCATAGTACCTATCTATGACTATTCTGTACAGTCATTATATTTGACTATTATCCAAGATATAGTAATTTTTTTCATCTCTTTTTTCTTTTTTAATTTATTCTATTTAAGCTACAGACATTCTTTTGCTAACATTTTCTAGACCAATGAAAAATCTATTTTCTTTGATTTAATTAATGTGATTTGATTCAGAGATACCCACAATGCATTGTGATGTGATGTGTATGATAACAGTATTGATTTATTGATATGAATGTTTATTCTTTATAGATTTCAAGATGATATTCTGATTACATAATAAATCACCAAAATCGAAAAGATACTAATTATTTTTCTAATAACAAGAAATTCTTTGTGGATCTAGTAGGGCACATTTGAATAACATGGAAGAATTTCACCTCTCTTATTTTGTAAAGGACTACCTTTAAAGTGATTCACACTCCAAGGAAATTGGGCATCTTGTGAAATAAAATTTACCTGAAGATAAATGCTAGAAAGATAAATAGGAAATTTCTCTAAAAGGAATTACAAGTCATCTATATTATTCTCATATTTATGGCAAAGTGAAAAAAAATAAGCATTCTGATAAAAAAGAAGGAAAATATTTAATTATTTGAAAATTGTCTTCATATTCTATATTTAGTCTGGTTTATTGTAAAAGTGAACATTTTTAAAAATTGAAAGATTGCCTTTTTCATCTTCCTTCTTGTTTGATGATGATTTTTATATTTCAGTTTTTTTCCATTGAATTTATTTATTTGAGTAAAAGCCTTATGTCAATTTAGCAGTATTATCTTTGATCCTCATTTAAGTCTCATTCATTGGAATTTGCTGTGTTTGGACTTTGGTTCCAGAACGGAAAAGAGTTAACCGATTAAACCTTTCTTAGTCTTCCTTCTATTCTATTTTACCTACAAAATAATAATGAATATCAAATATGGGTACTTAGTGGTTAGTGATATCTGAATTTGTATCGCATTGGCAGCCCATTGCCTATTCATCTGTGGAGCATTAACTGAGGGTTTGGCTGATAATGATCCCCCTCCAAGCCTGCCCGGCATATGTCAGCATAACAGATAATTTTGCAAAGCTGGGTTAAAATATATTGATATCCATCAAGCTTATGGTTATGAATGTGTTGACAATGTTTGAGGAAGATAAATCTTATAGAATTTATTTTTTTATATTTTCATTATTTTCAAAACAGGCAATTAAAAACTTAAATAAAATTGTCACATGTCATATGATAAAGGAATATTTTAATTCTGAATTCAAGCTATCGTCAAAGTTTCTTTCACTGAAAATCAAAAAAATATTATTTTGTACATCTTTTGCTGTCATATTTTTTAGAATATCTAAACATATATAGAAATAGAAATGTGTCTGTTTATGTGTCTGTGTGTCTGTGTGTGTGTCTGTGTGTGTATTCATTCCCTATGGACTCTGAAACAGTTGGGTTAATTTTCTTGAAAATTCACACAGTTGTACTTTATGTGTCTGGGATGTTAATATTGCTATATTTTACAGACATGAATAACAAATTATTCAATATTGATGATTTTCTTAAAATTTTAAAATTAATATGCCATCTATCTACAAAAACTTTTGAAAGACCATTTTTATTAAATAAATGATTATCATGACAAGTTTTATAATGCAAATAAATGTGAATCAAGATAAGTTTTCAATTCTCTTATGAATAACTATTATGTCAAGCAGACATCCTGTTTGTGATGTTATCTAGTTTGATATAAAAATTAGAAATGAATCTTCCCAAAATAACCCAGACAGAAAAAAAATGCAAATACTTTTGGACATGTAGACCAATGTGTAATAAAAGGCAATTAGATCAAATTACATATATAGATCAATTCTTGCAATAAGTTACTGTCATTTTCATGAATATAACAAAGTTATATTTTAGTCCAGAATTATGTTTCTCAAAGGAGATTATTCATAAAATTTATTGACTCGGAAAAAAAAAATATCAATGTTATATTCATATAATCTGAAAGAATTGTTAAATATTTCCAACTAAGTTTGTATGTGTTGTTGTTGGTAGAGCAAGTCCAACATGATAACCAATAAATTTTTTGTAACTTTTGGATTCTGGATCTTCAGACTATTTTGGGCTCTAAAATTAATGTGAATATTATAATTTGGCTTTGTTACTAAGAACTGCAGACCAGACAATCCAATCACCTAGATGATCAAACACTTTAGCCAAGTTCAGAAATCCTCATTCAGTGGTTACTGAATTTAGGTTTTTTTTATTTTTAAACAGTAAACATCATATTTGAAAAGAAATTTTATTGAAATAAATAACTAGAAATTTTTAAAATGTAAATTCTTATAAACAAAAAAATTATATTGAACTAATCTTCTTGGCTCAATTGCTAAAAGCTAATCAGTGCCTTTGGTAGTCAGATGTAAAAAGTCTTCCACAACTATGTATATCATTGATAATGGAATCTTCTGAGATACTATCAAAAATATTATGTCTGACCACTGCAGTAGATCAACCCTTACTGAAGACTATAAATTTTGTAAACTGAAAACATTGACTTTTAAGGAGTTAAAGAATTTATTTTACCTGCTATAGTCATTCATTTTTCAAATTATCTTATATCAGCTATTATTTTTTAACAAGATAAAATGATAATTAACTTATGGTTTTCCAAGAGAAAACCATTTCATTTATGGAAATATTTCACAGGGAACACTTGGCTTATATTTATTAAATACAAAAATTTAAAATTTATTATATTATTATGAAAACGTTAAAAAATTATTTTAAATGCGAGGATTTTCATTCAAATTTTTTTCATTCTGATATATAGGTAATTTGAGGCATTTCACAAACTAGATTCACTTGGAATAATAGGTCTTGAAACATCAGCATTATAAGTTCTAAAATATTTTTGTCACTACTGTGTAGGCTATTCATTATAGTTTTTCATTAATGATAATTTATGGCTTATTATATATAGTAGAATCTAGTCTAATCACAGCTAGAAACTTTAAACCACAAGAAAAATTATATTTTCTTTTTTTGTGCAACTATAATGAACAAAACTCTTCTCTTTTTATCCAAAAGGATGTAATAATTATTAATTTCTGTAAAGTGATATGTAAGATATACTGATTATTATTACAAAAAGAATGAAAGAAAATGTTTATGGTAAGTTCAACCTTTGTCATATGATCTTGTGTGCGACAAGGAAATGAAAATCAACAGAGAACTCAATGGATGGGTTGGTGTGTCTGTTCTTCTTTTCTTGGATAGGTCAATGCATGAATGGGCTGATAAGTAAGATAATCTGTGTTCTGCAGTTGCTGTGAAGGTGGCATTCAGTGGTGGAATAAGGAAATAGCTTCAAATAACCAACAAGATTTAGTATTTGATCACTATAAAGATTAAGACAGGTTAAGCCATCTATACTCTTTTTCTATATGTATTCATTTATTTCTCTATAGAAGGATAAATAAAAATAACATGATAAAAAATATGAAAAGAGTGCACTAACGAATACCCAAACAAAAACCATATGGTATAAACTTTTTCAATTATATATATATATATATATATATATATATATATAAACTTTATTTTTTGATTGATTCCTTCATCAACTCAAAATATAATTTTTAAGTAATCTATACACACTCTA
>JAYKTE010339637.1:0-11049 GCA_036873565.1 Xipholeptos notoides | reverse complement strand
GTAGTACGCGAGTTCGAATCCCAGTTGTTCCGTTTGCGTTCATATTCGTACTAATACTGTTGGGAAAGGTATGAATATCCACATTCCCTCCAGCTATGGTTCAAATAGTGTAATTTATGTTATGAAAAAAACTGTGTGTACAAAAACTAACGTTTACCAAAAATGATTGTTCTCGGCATGAAATGAGCTAAAATGGTGATATGCCGTAAAACACAAACAAACAAAAAAGTTTGAAGAGCCACGAAGACGGGAGTGATACAATTAAAATGAGCAACGTTTTGTGCTCTGGAATGTATTTTTTTACATATTCACAACCATTCTCAATTCACTTTTGCCACTGATAAACGAGGCGGTCAATTTTTGCGCCCGAAACGTGATTGACACTCACATCATTGTCGCCACTCTAAAATCGATGAACCCATCTCCTGACGGTGCTGATATCAACTGCATCGGCTTTATAAAAGTTTGACAGATACCTTTGAATGTTGATCAGTAAAAAATTTTTGCATGGGGGAATTCAATGACACATCTCTACTTCTATCTCACGTTCATGACAGGGATTTCTTTCTTAGATTCTTACACTGTCAATATGCGACACATCATTAATACACAAGTTCCGTAATGATAACAATGTAATTTGCAATCCCCTCTGATCCATTCGGGTGGAATAAAAAAAACAGGAGACATTACCTTTCGAACGACCCTTGTATTTCAAAATTAGTTGGAGTTACAGCCGTAATTTACAAATGAATCTGTATTGATATACAAGAAAAATCCATTATAATTTATCAGAATAAAAATGCATTAGAACCTATTATCATTCGAATACATAAGGAGTTATTTCAATGAAAATTAGATGTATTACTATAAAATCCATTAGAATTTGTTTCCATCTGTGATTAACAAAGAACCTTCATCTCGAAATGTTCCACCATCAACTCGCTCACAAAAAACGAACTACGCATGATACTGCCTTACATAGTCTTTTTTATTTTTCAAAAATGAATGATGATTGAAAAACAGTTTTTCAGTATAATTCCTATAACAATTGTGAAACGATGATGCGTATCACTAGTTGAGGAATATATTTTTTAAGATCTCTGGACAGAGGAAGTACATGGGCTTAAGTGCGACATTTGTTTATAGTTAATTTCTTTGGAACTGGAAAATGAAATGTGTGTTTGTGCCATTTTTGATTAGATGTGTTTCGGGGTTTCAAATCGAAGAGAAGTGGTTCTAAAACGGAATGAGGACAGACGCATTTCGGCCATTAGGGTTTTTGGTTAGAGAATTGAATGAAAAAATAGTTGTTTTTTGACGCCTTAGTTAAATAAACTATAAATAATCCTGACAACTTTCAAAGTAAAATATATTTAAAAATACTCGTTTATTGAGAATTTTCTTCCTATTAAGAACTTTGCATCAGAAATTCGCCTCACAAGTAACTACTAGACGATTCACAGAGACCAGCCGGGAAAGGAACAATATGAACTTTTAGGGGAAGTGGTGATATTGGAGCGAGGGTGGCACACGTTTATGTACTCCATGGATGGGAGTACAAGAAGGCCTTGTGTACAATTCTCGATTGTATCTCGCACAAAGATCGAAGTTGGTGCGAGCAAGCCAGGCTTTCGTACCCGAAGACAATGGCCCTCTAACATTCATCCGTTGCTTTGGAAGAAGGAGAGTCACATTATACATTAAGTACCAGTTTATACTGGCTATCGTACAGTTGATTAAAATTGATTAGAATTTATTGATATAAAAGGCGTTCAATGAAGATGCATTAGAATTTATTATTATCGAAATACCTTAAGAATTTATGCAATAGAAATAAATGAAAATGTATTTGTATAAAATGCATTCTAATTCATTGCTAAACAAAAATAGAATATATTATAAGAAATGCATTAGAATTTATTATCATAGAATTGTTTCCTTTAAAATTAATTAGAATTTATTGTTATGAAAAATAATTAGAAACGACCATAAAAATACATTAGAATTCATTGTTATGAAATACATTTGAATTTATTGCTATTAAATAAGTTAGAACTTATTGCTATGAAATGTATTAAAATATACTATAATGAAGATCCTTTAATTTTATATAATACAATGAATAACAATTTATTGTCATAAAAAGTATTTGAATTTACTGCTATAAAATGCATTAAAATTTATTATTATAAAAGGGGTTAGAAATTATTACTATAAGATGTATTCAAATGTTCGTTATAAAATGCATTAGAATTTATTTCTTTCGGCAAATAAGAAATGGAATCGAACTCATGGAACAACAAACGATTCTTTAATCAAAATAACGATGGTTTATTTATTTGTTCATTTTTTTTTGTTAGAGGAAGCACTTCCGGTTCATTAACTTCATTTAATCAATTCAGTTTCCTTTTTCTAATTAAAAATTTGAATTTAAATTAAATTAGCAAATAAAGAGAAATATTTGTTTTTCTTAATTTGTCGAGAATTCTCAGGGCAGAAAGTTGAAGGAGAGCTGGAGCCAGGGGATTGAATGATGAAAGAATGGTCGATCAAAGCAGGGTCGATAAACGAATGTGTTCATACAAGATTATGTGTATGTAATAGTGTGTGTATGAAATTATGTGAGATAGAGAGATACATAGAAAGAGGTGTAGGAAAGGAGATATTTTTTCGGTTTTCTCTTGTTTACAAACACGAAAACACGATTCTTTTAATTGTAAACAACAAGAATATTAAAAAAAAAGAATATGGTAGCGTTTAGAGAGGGCAAACTTCCGCCAATGGTTACCATGTTTTTCTAACCCATTCCCTTAAATCAAGCCTCTCTTTCATAATATACTTTCTATATTCATATGAAGTTTTTATTAAAGATAAATTAAGATATTCAAATAAAATACCGATTTAAATCTTCACGTTTCTTTTGGGGCATATAAACATTTTCAGTGATTTAATACCAAGAAACATTTCCAAAATTCCAAAAATCGTAGCACCTAACTAATGTCCCAATTGAGTTTCTATTTATGAAATCTGATAGATAAGTCTGTTTTTAAGTCTTATATTTATTCTTGAAAAATATATCAGATCAAAAACTTAATCCAAGACTTAAAGATATTTATCTTAGGCTAACTAACGCCTTCTACAAACAAGAATCACCAAAACCCAAATAAAAATATTTGTTTTTAATCAATTCTAGATTTAATCTATTGTATTCAAATATTAAAATCGCTGTACCATGAAACTCAATTAAGCAGCAAACTCATACTGCTGCAAATAATTCTCAAAGAAGACACACTTGAATAATTTTTTCAAGGCATTTTAATTTCGAAAGGTCAGAGTTCACTTATTGCCCGAAGGAAACCGGAAAGTTCTGATATATATAAACATAGTTTTTAATGTGTTTGTATATATATATATATATATACACCATTATATGTCTGATCTAATTAATATAGCGTAGCCAATACTGGTCAATCTCTCAATCAACTATAAATGACTAATCTTATAATGTATTCTTTCCTTTTATATTTGTTTGTTCCACACTCTGTAAACGACAGTGTTTTCTAGACGATCTGAATGGCGATACCCATCTATATAATCTTAACAAATATATTAAAAAAATATTGACAGATAGATGGGGACTACCACTGCTTTACAGAAGAAGGCCAATCCCCATGACATATCCAAAATGTATGGGTTGTCTGTACATTCATGTCATTCCCTTGATGTCTCTTCATTCAAGTTTCCCCATTGAATGTCTCTCCATTTGAATATCTCCCTTCAAGTCTCTCAATTTAAGTCTCTCCATTGAATGTCTCTCCATTTAAATATCTCCATTCGAGTCTCTCCGTTCAATTCTCTTCTTTGAATGTCTCTCCATTTAAAAATTTCCCTTCAAGTCTCTTCATTCAAGTCTCTCCATGGAATGTCTCTCCATTTAAATATTTCCCTTTAAGTCTCTCTTTTCGAGTCTCTCCATTATACGTCTCTCCATTTGAATATCTCTATTAAGTACTTCCCCATTCAATTAAACGTCCATCTTATTCGATTCTAAGTAAGTTTTGTTCTAATTAAATGTCGAGTCATGCAGGTTTTCAATATCGAGACTCTTCTTCCAAGAAACAACGTTCAATCAATATTCGTCTTCAAGCTGAACACTGACTCCCAATTATGATCATATCCCCCACTTCAATTTTTTTTCTCTCACTCAATCACATTCTCTTTCTTTTACTCGCTTACTCACTCACTCACTCACTCACTTACTCACTCGCTTACTCATTCACTCGTTCACTCTTTCTTGTGTCTTTATCTTTCTTTATATTAATGTATCAAATTTTTAGAGTATCAATCTCATTTTAATTTTTGTCATCTTCACAAAGTTTCAGGTGATGAACCTTTTGGCCTTCATCAACTGATCAAACTTGGGAAGGTTTATGTTGCAATCATGATCTTTCAAAGACGTTGACCTTGTATTCAATCTACGTGGGTAGACTATTTTCATTTCGTTAACCATGACCGAGAAGAAGGGTTCATCTACAGACAAGTAAATAAAAATATTGATAATAAAGATTAGGAGAATTGTCCAAAAATTTGACGCACTAATTATGAAGCCTCATCTCATAGATTCTGAAAAACAATCTCTTTTTTTTCTCCATCTTTCTTTAGCACAAATTCGCAAATTGTCTCTCTTCTTCAGTCTCTCTTTCTATCTCTTTCTCTCTCTCTTTCTCTCCCTCTCGTTCTCTCTTGTTCTTTTGCTTTTTTTTTCACTTTCTTTCCTCTTTTTTGTTTTCTCAACCCCTCTTTCTCAGTCTCTTGTTTAACTTTAACTCTCTCCTTCTCCCCAATCTATCACTTTCTCTTTGTTGCCCTATGGATTCTTTTTATCTTCCACGTTACTGTTTCTCTCTTTATTTATATCTCTTTCACTCACAGTTTTCTACTAATCTTCGAGAAGAAGTTTATTTGGGACGGTGGATAGACCCTTGGACTTTTGAGTCATAATACGCGAGTTCAAATCCCAGTCATTCCGTTAGGTTAATATTCAGACTAATTCTCTAGGGAAAGATATAAATCCCCATATTTTTCCTAGATGTGAATTAAATAATGTACCTATTTAAACAATGTGTTTCTGAATTAGAGAAAAAAAAGTTAATGAACAAATGATACTTCTCGGTTTTAAATGACTAAAACTATTGATGTACCGCAAAACAAACCAACACCTCTGCTCCTTAACTTTGTGAACCCTTTTTTTTTGTTTAAGCTCTCTGTTATTCTCTTTCTCGTCTTTCTAGTAGTTAATCATTCTAAGACACATTTTCTCTCTTCGCCATCTCCTTCGATCTCTCGTTGTCAGTCTCTCTTGCTCTCTTTTTCTCGTTTTTCGTCTCTTTCTCTCTCTCTCTATCTCTCTCTCTCTCTCTCTCTCTCTCTCTCTCTCTCTCTCTCTCTCTCTTTATCTATCTATCTATCTATCTCTCCCTCCCTCCCTTCAAACATTATTCCAATTCTTTGCATGAATTCAAACATTCCACCTTGAAAATTGCATCTTTCGCCCAAAACAAATCTAATTTTACCTTTGGTCTTCTGAACAGCCTCCCAGTCTCCAAGCAACACAGCCAGTCCCTTCCCCCTTCTTCCCGAATACAAATATATCCTCCCTCTCTTCCTCTCCCTCGCTTTCTCCCCCATCTCTCTCTCTCTCTCCTCTCTCTCTCTCTCTTCCTCTCTGTGTGCCACCGACTAAATATATTTTCCCCTCATCAATAAAGAAAAGGTCAATGTCAGAATTTTGCTTAGGGCACTCGAGAAACAGGTGGCCTTGTGCCAGAATCGGACCAAACGAAGCAAAGAGATGCTCAGTCACTAAACACAATTCGGGCACTCTACCAGACATATTGAAACAGGGAAATGATTGGGGAAGGAGAAAGAAAGACATAAAAAAGAATGAATGAATGAGAAAGAAAGAAGAAAGAAAAGAAAAAAGACAGAAATACAGATAAGAAGAAATAATGGAATAAGTAGAGAAGTAAAGAAAGAAAAAAGTATGAAAGTATTGACCTGTGGCTTTCAATGGAGTCAGAGTGACAAGTCTCTTCATTATATCCAGCAACCCTCTCCATCCCAGTCAAAGACTGGATGGTGCTACTTCTCCTTGGATTTTAACCTAGCTACATCCAGCTCTCGCACCTGACATCAGCAGAATTCTGATTCCGCCAAAACCCAACGGTTCCTTCAGAACGTAAAGTGAGAATAAGTCTCCCCCGGCACGCTAGTATCACTTGTGCTCAGCAACTGCAAGTTCCTCTCCTCAATTATGATCATTCAGTCAGTGGTTTTTCTTCCCTCTCTATCCTTTCCTCCCCTCCTTCAGTTCCCTCTCCTTCTTTCCTCCCTTCCTTCGTTTTTCTTCAATTCTCATTTCATTTTGTGCGATTCAATTTTCATGGTCCATTGCTTTGCTGATAAAGTCAGCAGTCTTCGTGAGTGCGGTAGTCTGTAAGAGGTTTAATTTATTATTATTATTATTATTATTATTATTATCATTATTATTATTATTATTATTATTATCATTATTATTATTATTATTAAAGATCTCAAGTATTATTATTATTATTATTATTATTATTATTAGAATTATTACTATTTCCTTCTTTTCCTTCTATAACATTGAACATATTTCATTTTTTCCCTTTATTTTTGTTTTCTTTTTATTGCTGTTCTTCATCTTGGTTCATGTTATGTTCCGTATATAATCACTATCATCATTATCATTTTTATCATCATCATCGACTTTTCCCAACTGCTCCATTCTCGTATCGTACATGCACTTCCGTGAATTTTCTAGGTTTGGTCGCCTCACTCAAAACATACATGCACGCACGCACACACACACACACACACATATCGTATATATGGCATGTAAGCGTACACACCAATGCACATCACATATCTTCTTCTTCAATCACACATTCGCATCTAGTCTATAATCTAATTCCCTTCACCCCAAAAATAGATTTAGCAACCCCTAATTTCATTTCAGCCATCCAGGGAGCCTTGCGAACCAAACCTCTTTCTGCTGATGTCCAATTCATGTCAACAGCTTCGTGAATTTGGCGAAGCAAACATGATTCTTTCGACCAATGTTGATAGATTTCAGCCAATCAATGATTCATTTCGAAAGAAAATTAGGCTGAAATCTGGAAGTTTATATCAGGCCCGGTGGCAGAGGTGGAGGTGTCGCTGTTGCTGGCCGATATGGGGGTGGAGGTGGTTGTATTTAATAGAGATGAGTTCCAAGGATGTAAAGACATCGAATTGTGGTGGTGATGATGATTAGATGAGACGGAGATGATGTAGGGTGAGCTTAGTCGTATTAGACGAGGTTCAAATTGAAAGAGAAAATAACAGCAGCGAGAAAAACCATCAATAAATATGAAATCACTTTAAGAGCAAAACGTTACGCCAACGTTAACCACATTGCTCTTGCACTCCAGCACCAAAACCCTCACCCATTTAAAAAGGGTGAGTCCTGGAATCATCCATTATTTTCAATACACAATAGAACTCTCCAAACAAGTATATAGTACTTAACTGTTATCTATCTACTCGTCGAAGCAGGAGGCAATAGCTACCATGGTGACATTTGTATCGATTGTTTTAATAATATATCATCTTTATTCTCTCTTTTAGTGCTTTGTCTCATTTATTCTATGCCCTTTTCAAAGGCATATCAAGTTCATGTTTTTATGAATCCTTGAGACGAGGGGTGTCTACTTTGGGCAGTGGATAGGCATTCAGACTTCAGAATCGGAATACTGAAATTCGAATCCTAGTCGTTCCTTTTACGTCCATATATGAACTAATAACCTTTGGAAAGGTTTGAATCCCCACATTTCCTCCTGCTATGGATTAAGTAGTGTATATTGTGTCATCAAAATATCTACGTGTGGACAAAAATAACGTTTACCAAAAAAGGATTGTTCTCGGCATTAAATGATCTAAAAAGATTGATTTGCCGTAAAACAAAGTAAAAAACTTAAGATGAGGTTTCATGATTTGCGTATCAAATTTTTGGAGAATTGTCATCTTTTAAATAAAGAATTAACTAATGCAACCAAATTTTTTTTTGAAAAATGTTCAGAAAAATTTATTATGTTTTTAGATATAATTACACCCACCCCTTTTATAAGACATTAAAACAGTCCGGTCCAGTATATTGAATAAGGAGGAGAATAAAAAGGTCGAAAGAAAGTAAAAGAAGAAACGTAGAAGAAAGAAATGGGTAAAAGAAGAGTGACAAATCAAACAGTAAGAAATAAAATTGGAAAAGAAATGGAACGAAAGAAAGTAGAAGAAAGAAAAGGGGAAAAAGTAAAAGGCCCCAATAAAATATCATAAAAATATGGGGAAAAGAAAGTAGGAAGAAAAAACTAGCAAAAACGAAAGGGCCGAAGAAAGACGAAGAAGAGAGGGGCGGAAAAGTAAATGAGAGAAAGAAAGGGGAGAAAGGAACTTGGCAAAAGCTAATGGAAGAAAGTGGAAAAAAGAAG
The DNA here is from genome assembly GCA_036873565.1 of Xipholeptos notoides. Lineage (NCBI taxonomy): Eukaryota > Metazoa > Mollusca > Cephalopoda > Idiosepiidae > Xipholeptos > Xipholeptos notoides. Next base: position 2,500 of record JAYKTE010339637.1, on the reverse strand, counting down.
CTGAAAACTAAGGCAAAAACTTGTAAAGAGAAAATTATAGAAAGTGAATAGAAAGAGGAATTGGAGAATTAGGAGAGATGGAGGTTGAGTTCTGTTAAGGAGAAGACAAGGCAACAAAAACATGTATTTTTTTAGGGGTGGATGTTGTTTTTTGGGGTACTAATTTTCAAATAGGGAAAAAAAATGCGATCTATAAGTTCGTCGTATTCTTCTAAAATGTTTTTCTAAATTTTCAGACTGAATTGATAATTTGCGTTGTAGCATGACTTTACAAGTTTCCCTATAACTGACAAAAAGTAGTATCGACAAATGAAACTGGCACAAGGCCAATTTCCGGTTGTTTAGTTAAAAAAAGACGATAATAGCTTCCAATACAAGGAAGCCCGCTGCAACATTTCCGGAAGGAATAAAAAAAAAAAGGAAAGATTACTTTTGTCTAAGAAAAAAGAAACACAAAAAAAAAAAAACTTTTTAGTGAATTGAACTTATCGAGAGGAATAGAGACGAATCTATCCGTCATTTGATGTCACAGATTTCACTCGATTTAAAGAGTTAAGCCGGCCCTATTCAGCAATTTCACCGTCCTAAGCGAATTTATTATAGACATTTTAGAGAGCTAATATCATGGACTTGGGGACTAGATATTCTTGCAGAATTCGCTGTAGAGTCTGTCTGTCCAATTCAAGTGTTACGAGCCACGGATGAACGAGATAAGGGGATACCTTCTCCTAGATTTGATACCAGCTAAGGCTAACTTTAAGTACTTACGCTTTAGAATCAGTGAAATCCTTAACTGAGTTATTCCCCAATAGACCCGATTTTCTCTATCACTCATACAAACACGCACACATATATAAATAAATATAATTATAATTCATTATGAACGAATATACTGCTACTTTATAACATAAGAAGGCCAATCCTGATGTCCAAAAGGTAAGGGTTGTCTGTACAGATAATTAACATGTTGTCCGCTTGTACGTCACATACAAAACCCTCTCTTTCGATTCGGCCTTCAACCAGGGATAACCAAAGCTGATTTATTGACTGGTTGGCCAAATGGAGAGCAGTTTTTTTTATATCAGAGTGTCTTTCTCCTACATGAGGTACTCTTCTGAGTTTACGAGCCTCATCTGCACGAAATAGCTGAAAGTGAATGTAATGGTTTGGACTGGAATTTAAACTCTTGTAATACGATTACAGAGTCAAGCTTTTACTACTGCTCAACCTCACTGCCTTTTACCTGTGTATGTATATGTATATGTTGATTATAATTTGCTATGATCGAATAAACAATTGCGTATAGCGAATTATGTACACATAAATAAATATATATATATATATATATACGTATAAATACATACGCAGATACATATATGTGTCTGCGTATATGTATGTGTGGATGTGGATGTTTAATTTGCTACGATCGAATAAACGTAATTTAGTCAGAATGTTCTGACTAAATTACGTTTATTCGATCGTGGCGAATCATAATTGATTGATTTAACTTGCTTCTCCAACTTTATATAATGTATATATATGAAGAGAGCGATATAGTGAAAGAAAAAGAATGAAGAAGGCAATCATTATTGGTGGTTACTCACAAGACTGAGTAATGTTTTACAGTTTTATGGTTAATGAATAATAATTTATTCTTTCAAATTATTGTTTTGAGAGGCAAAATGAGCAGATATGAATGAGAATTTCTACTGCTTTTCTTCCTTTTCTTTCTTATTTTTTTTAAGTTGTTTTCTTCTGATTTCTATTTTTCTATTGCATAATTATTGCTTGCTATTGTTCTATTATTTTCTTTCTCGTGACGTTTTGACTGAATCACTCTTCGGCCTTCCTCGGGATAAGGAAAATAGTTAGATTTATGCTCTTAGAATTCATCATACCTTCTCTCAGGGATTTCGTTTAATATTTTTTTCCTTTATTAATTTATTCGTTTCTTTTTTTTACTCTTCTTTTCATTTCTCTTTTTCTTTTCTTTTCTTTTCTATCCCCTTTTTATTTTTCTTTGAATTCTCCTTCTTATTCTTTTTCATTTTTTTTCATTTTTCCTTATTCTTCTTTTACGTTGTTATCTTTTTCTTCTTGTTCGTTTGTTTTGTTTGACGGCATATAAACCTTCTTAGGTCATTTAATTCCGAGAATAATCATTTTTTAATAAACTTTTTTTTTGTCCAAACATAGTTTTTTTAATATCCCAATATGAACTATTTAACCCACAGCTGCAGGAAATAAGGGAAATTCACACCTTTCCCAAGGATATACTCCAAATGTAAACGTAAACGGAACAGTTTGGGTTCGAACTCGCGTATTAATTCCGAAGTTCGACTACCTATCGACTGCCCCAAGTAGACACCCCTTTTTCTTATAGGTCTCTTTCTTTATCTTATTTTTTATTAACTTCTTTTCAGTTTTCTTTCTTTTTTTCTTTTTTTCTCTTTTTGTTTTTTTTTGTCTCTTTTTTTCTCTCTCTCTCTCTCTTTTTCTC
>JAYKTE010339526.1:0-11050 GCA_036873565.1 Xipholeptos notoides | reverse complement strand
TATCTTGTCCTTTAATTTTCCAGGTTGAATTTCTTGTCCTTTACTTTTCCAGGTTTAATAGATTCTTAAGAATATTAATTTTCATGCGCGCATTTTTCCATATAATTACTTATGGATAACCGTACACATACATACTCAGATGAGTGAGAGTTGAAGTTGAAATTCTATAATCTCTCTATTAAAATTTTAAAAAAACCCAAAAGATTCTGTATGCACAGTAATAGATGTTAAAGAAAAAAGAAAGGGGGCAGAAAACAAAGAAAATACAACTTATTTATTTGGTATGACTCGTAGAAGATTTATTGATTAAAAAGATAGCATAATATTAGAACCATGAAGATTTTTATTAAACATTTTATTCTTAGAAATATAACTTTATTAAAAAAAACAAAAAAACTCCCTGTCTGATAAAAACTGCTTTTTGTAATATTACCCTGAATAATTATAGTTTTTTTTCTCTCTTTTGTACAAAATTTTGCTAAATAGCTTTTCTATCAGTTAGCAATTCAGATTAAACCATCGACAGAGTTTACTTACAACTCTACAACCCCCTAACAGTATCCATATTATTAAAAAGATGTCTGATATTTTACGATTAAATGTTCTGGAAATTTGTTGCAAAAATGCAAAATGTTTTTAGTTTTTATATTTTTAGTAGTAGTAGTAATTTAAAGTGAATAAAAATCTTTGAAAAGTTGGTAAGTTCATTTTTACAGTTAAACATTATCTACATAAGAAAAAAAATCCTACTGAACTTGAAGAATGGATTGGCAGAGGTTCAAGTCCCCAATGATAAATTTACTCTCAACCATAATTCATAAAGTACCTTTCTTTGTTTTTGAATAAATAAATAAGCTTTGTTTTTTAAAAGTTAAACTATTTCCTGTTGGATTATTTTTCTGTTCACACAGGATAGGAGAAAAAAAGCACTTCAAGTAATCAACAACATTATATTCACACTATTCCATTTAAATAGAACAATACTTAAAATTAAGAATAACAAGAGTTCTATTTCTTAAATAGAATTTTTTTTTTTTAAATCACTTATCCATACATTTTTTTTTGTTCAAAGAGATGACATGAAATAATTATAGCCAATTGTTGGTTTAATACAAAAGAAGATAGAACTTACAATTTTTCATTTTAAAGGCTCTTTTTAATCAAAGAATAAAACAATTCTGAACATTGAATTTGTAAAACCACTGTATATAAAACCACTAGAAGCAAAGTTGCGTGTAAGAAACAAACCTTTAATAACTAAAAGTCTCTTTCCTTCTTTTTCTTTTTAAATGAGAAAATCCACTACACCATTCTCAAACTGTTACTCACACTATCAAAAGAATATACAATATTACCAAAGCTTCCATTAAGTTTTACAATAAAAAATAGTTTTATCAACCTCTATATATATTTCTGGTGGTTGATAGTGAAGAAGGCAACCTTATAACGACCCTGCCAAACACTATCAATAATCTTATGGGTACAGTATATAGAAAGTTGCACCATTTAGTTTATACAATGCAAATGAAAAGTCAAATATTCGAGTATCCCTTTTGTAGTTGTAGGCTTTTATGCATGCATGCATGCATGCATAGACACTGAAAAGAAAATAAAGATAAAAAAATAAACTTTTTTTTTCTTGAATCACAGAAGAAATTAAAATGAGTTTTTCCACCGGTTCACTCATACTTTGCATTTTTTAAGACTTGTTATAAAAGAAAAGGCTGGTTTAAATTTGAATGCTTTTACTACAAATTTATAATAAGGAGTGTCGACGACCAAGAAATAACACAATAATAATTCAATACTGAACTATACAAGTGAATGTAAGTTCAATATGGTTTGAATTTGTTTCACAGAATCAAAGTGAAATGAAATATTACTATCATAATGAAGATACAAGTACTGGAATCCAGAAACCTAGCTAATTTTTAGATTTGAAAATTGAAAAGATTTTTTCTTTCCTTAATTTTTTTTTAGATTGATTTACTAATGACGTAAATTTCAAGGAAAAAAAAATTGTCAAATAGCATAGAAGTATTATGAAAATGCAAAAACAATTTAAAATATTTGGGAAAATTTGTTTCACTAGTCATTTATCATACAAATTTCTTTCAATTGTTTTTCATTTTTGGGGCTGGTTGATGACAGTGATTTTCAAGTTTATTTTGGATGCAAATATTAGTATGTCTCATTTGTGGATCTTTATGAAACTGATTTGTTGTTGCCCTTCTATAAATGTTTTGTGTTTTCCCTTTAATGCATTTGTCATTAAACAGGGAAAAATTAATCTGATAAAAATATAAAATTCAGTAAGTTATATGGAGCAAAAACACTGAGTACATTTTTGGAAGAGACACGGTGTAGTTACCAATTCTATAATATATTGATATATATTGAATAATAAGTAAAAAGGAAAAGACACTAACTATATTTTAAAACAAAAGAGTGTCAAATTATTTTGGAAGGAAAAATGAGTTTTGTTTTATCTTTAGAACAAAGGTCAAAAATAGATAATTGTATAATGTTCACACTAATATACATATAAAATTCAGAAGAAAAACTGAAATGCCACATGAATAATTTAGAAATATCAAACTTGCCCTATCATTTTTTTCAAGTAAAAAAAATAAAATAACTTAAATGTTTGGTTGCACATACTAATGTTACAAATATTATTTCTATTTGTACTGAGTACTTCACTTCATTTTTAGGATTCTTTTATATCAATAATTCACCACTGAAGCAATACAAAGTTACATTTTAACATAAGACATTGGATACTAGTTCTCTTTCATCACTTTTTGCTTAAAAAGTGTTTCGCAAATTCACCAACATGAAGCCTGATTAATTAAACATTATCAAGACATGGAACAAGAAAAAGCAGACAGACTTAGTAATTATGATATAAAATGTGTAAGAAATAATCTATTGATGAAATTAGATAAAATGAATTTGTTTAATTTGACAGGATTCATAATAAAGCAAAAATGGTAGGGAAACAAAAGACCGTGTGAATTAGAGTTGTAAGAACTATCTATAGGTATATTTCTTCTATATGTACCCTCTCCCCACCTACCCCCAAAAAAGGATAAAATCCAGAACTGAAACAAAATTGGGAAAAAAATAGAACTCAAATTAAAAGCCTAAGAAAAAATAAAAAATGACACTAACGATGGGAAATGATGCTTAAATGTTTGAATTTTTGATAATTAAAGGTCAGGAAATTAAGTACCAGTTATTTGTATGTATTAAGAGATATAAATATTTCCAGGTTTTGTTTCAGATTTGTTTTTAAGTTGTGTTTTTTTCTACATCTTGTTTATGGACTTGAAATTTTCATTTGACAAACAAATTTATCTAGCAAAGAGTGTAGATTTGAGAAAGTTAACTATCTAAATGTGAATGAATGAGTTGTCCCAAGAAAATATTTATTGTTTCTATAATATTGGACACAAAATGTTGAGGTTTTTATGATAATCCATGCACATCAAATGTAAAAAAAGTGTTAATCCTATATATTTTTGTGTACATCAAAGATTTTTTTTACTATAAATTTCGTTATGTTCATTCTCTATCTGATTTTTTTTTTTTTTTTTAACTCCCAATAATATATATCTATATATACATATCTTGATTAAATAAATACCATAAAAATTAAATAAAACTTGCCACACTAAAAGATAAAAGAGAAAAAAAAAAAAAAAATCAGAACGGACTCATGATTTTTGACATTCAATTTACTTTGTTTTTTTTTTGTTTTTAAGAAAATTAAAAAAAGTCTCACGGGACATTTATTTTAGTTCATTATAAAAATTCTGAATTTCTTAATGAAAATTTTCACCTTCTTTCTTTCATAGATCATTAATTTCCATCATTTTAAGGCCTTTGGATGTAAGTGCATAAATCCAAGCAATAATTTTCTTCTTTAAATCAAAGTCACCACTGACTCCTCATGCTGGTCTTTTTTATGCTTTTTAAACATTTAAAATATCTTTTTCTTTTTAAAATGCAAATATTGGTTCCATACTGGTTTTGTGGTAGCATTTAATGGTAATATTTTAAGACCAACAAAATATCTGTAGGCCTCTATATATATATATATATTTTTCATTTTTTTAAATAAATTCTGGTACCCTCAAAACAAACATGTACCCCACCTTATCAGAAAAATGTATAAAAAAGACAAACTGATTTTTTTCTTTTTTTTTTTTTTTTTACATTGCCAGTTCATATAAATCTTACCCCCAAGTAAACGGGAATATAGGTAAGCTGAGAAAAGATTCATTATTCATTCAACTAACCTCTCCAGATGTACTTAGGAAATAGAAACACATAATTTGTTTATCTCTCTTTGCTGGTTAGTTTATCTATAAGTTCTTGAAGGGGTGCGAGCTCACGTCGATCAATTAAATTGAACTCTTGGACAAAGAATATGAAGTGCTTGAATGATGTGTTTAAGTGGGCCTCTTCACTAAGTTGCACAACTTCCCGAAAATGTTGATGGTAAATATGCGCATATACACGGAACAAACGTTTCAGTATAGTTTTTGCTATTGATAAAAAATTCTTAGGGAATGGCACACCTGAAACAAAACAAAAAATAATTGAAATATAATGAGATTGTATAAGAAAAAAAAATCATTAACACTAAAAAAACTAAAAAAAAGATTCCAAAGTTGTTTTTTTTTTTAAGTCAAGTTTAGCAAGATTTTAAACCAATTCAGGCCAACTAAATAATATATAAATATATATATGTACACAGTAGGGACAAAAAATATTTGATACATACTGAATATTTTTATTCTATTATTATTTTACACACTTGCAAAAAGAGAATCAAAACAAAATTATAGCAATAGAAAGTTTTTATCATGGTGAGAATAATGTCTGAAAAGTCATCATAATTACTCTAAAAAGATTTTACAAAGAAAAAGTATGAAATTGCTAGGATAAAAAGTATTCGATACACAATATTAAATAAATATTTGATATTTTATTGCGTATCTTTCATTGTGTATCACTCCATGTAAGCATTTCTTATATTTTGATATAGGTTGTGGCATATTTTGGAAGATCACTCCTTTTTACAAATGAGTTCTAAATCTTTCTAACTTTGGGACTTTCTTTTGCTGATTCTGGCTGGACATTATGTTCTACAAACCAATACTTCATCTCTTTTGCAGAATCCTTTGGGTAATTATCCTATTCGAATACACAGTCTGAACTAAAGTTTAACATTTAAACAGATTTTTCTCTAAAATATCTATACATGGCACCATTTATAAGTTATTTTGTTATGTGCCAGTACCACCGGAAGAAAAGCACCAAAATTTAATTTTAATTCAAAAGTTCAAGTGTCTGAAATATAGTTATGATAAATTTTCAAATATAGAAATGGCAGTATCTTAAAATCAAATTCAAAATATTTAGCAGTATAATTACATATACACCTAATTTTACAGAAAGTATGAGATAAGATTACATTCGATGTAAATGACGCATTGTATGTGCACAGGGCTCTACATTGTGAGTAAATCACTCGCATTTGCGAGTGAATTTTCCAGTTGCCGACTAAAAATAAAAAAAAACTTATATTTTTGGTGACTGATTTTTTTCAATGACAAATTTTCCATTAGTGAATGAAAAATGTCTTTTCAACCTTTATATTTAAAAAAAATAAAATAAAATGAGGAAAGTCAAATTATTTAAACAATAAAAGGTTTAATAGAACAATATACTTTTACTTTTTTGAATGAAGGCAGTTTAAAGAAGTAAAACTTAAATTAAATTTATCACAAATTGATTTAGCAAAACTTAGAGGTCGACTTTTTCTTTTGAAGTATCCCAAACCAAATATAATTGAAAAAACATTAGAACTTACACATAATGTTAAGGTTGTGGTAAGGTCTTCCGAAAATTAAAAAAAATAGCTTTATATTTTATTTTATCTTAATATGGAGGTAGGGGTGTAAAGTTATAAAAACGTTTAATAATTTTTGTTTTATTCGAAAAAGCACAAGATTCACATTAGATATGAAAAAAATTGGAAACATTGACGAATAAAAAAAAATTGAAAACATTGACAAATAAAAAAAAATTGGGAAATGGTACAATTCATATACACCCTTGTAATTTTCTTCTTTTCGTTTTATTTCAATTTTTCAGCGAAAAAAATCATTTAAGATTTTTAAAGGGTGCCCACTGCCCAGTTTTACATACAATGCTTTAGTAAATCGATCCCCCATATTGAAAACACGAAAACAAATCTTTTCCAAAAATAAGAAAAAAAAGTATATTTCTTATCATTTTGCTGTAAATATACAAATAAAAGACATAGTAATTCTCTTCAAAAGTTAATTTCCCACAAACTTTCATACATGTTTTACAAGTTTTGAAATAAGAAAATAATTATTTTTCATAAACATTTGAACAAATTTTGAAAAAACCCCAAAAAAAACCAAGCCCTGGGCCTACCTCTCCCAAACCTATGGGTATTAATTAGATAAACCCTTAAAATGAATCTAAGGGCAATAATTCGTTTTGGTGTTTACAATATGGGGAAATATTAGCATTGCATGTAAAACTAAGCACCACTAAAAATCTTTAAATAATGATGTTTTTCCATTTTTGGTAGACTTTTGTTAGAGAAATTTGGTAGACTTAATCTAGTAATCTAATAATTTAGGTCTAATCGATAATATTCCACTGAAAATTTAAGAAAAAAACCATAAGGGTTATGTGAATCTTACTAAAGAACCATACCCAGTCAATCAAAAAATTTAAAATTTAAAAAGTAAATACATTTCACATCTGCATTACGTAAAAATGAGTGTAAGCGCACGTAAACTTTTATACACTAGAAACTGTCATAAGTATGAAGAAGAAATACATTCCTTAAGGAATGTATGAAAAGTTTATCCCGTGTATTGAAGAACAACAGTAGCTGGGTAATACCAAATTTCAAGGAATTGAAATGACTGGAAATCCTGTTGTGTGGCCAAAGAAAAACTGAAGAAGCATATTGGGTCTACAGTTGACATTATAATGAAAGAAATGGAGTCAAGGTTTCCAAATCTATTGAGAACCAAAACAAATTTAGATGCTCAAGGTGTGAGAAAAAGCTTCATTAAGGTGTTCAATAATGACACATGGCCAGAATATAAAAGAGAACTTCTCCATTTTGGAAATCATGAAATAGAGGTTATTTGTAACTGGTTACAAAAACCTTTTGTGGCTGCAGGATGCAACATGGAAGTTGCTGAAACAGAATGGAGACAAATGAAATTCTTGGTGGCAAATACTTTCAGGGACAAGTCTTATTCTGATCAGTGGCAAATCCTACTAAAGAAACATACAAGATTGACTTCTGCCCTGCAATGTACTACATCTTGTGAGAATAATGCTCACTCTTCCAATTAACTACACAGAGTGTGAGAGAGCCTTTTCTGCACAGAAGAGAATAAAGAGTGACATAGAGAGCAGCTTGTCTATACAGAGACCTTCAGACTTAATATTAATTTCTTCTGAATGCCCAGATCTGGCTGAATTCAACCCAGAGAAATCCATTGAGAAGTAGATTTCAAACGGCAGGAGAAGGATTACTGGGGGGCCAGGACAGTGTGATTGGCCAGCTAACATTGTGTTTGTGGACCAACAAAACATTACAGTTTGAAAACAAAAAGATTTAAAGTAACAGGTTATTGATTTGACAATTCATATTGAACAAGTGTTAAACCTTTGCTAGTTGTCAAAGATCAACTAAAATTAAATTTTTCCATAGAGCCCTGGTGCATATACATCTTCAAATAGGACTAACTTTATGAATAAAAAATAACTAACTTTATGAATAATACTAAATGAAAGTTATAGAGTTCTATACTTTTAACCAGTGATTTCAATTTTTCTGAAATTGATTAAAATCAAGGATTTTATTAAATTCTAAATCATTTTTTGAACATGTTACATATTTTACATATCAAATTTCTAACATATTTAATTTAATTTCTACAAACAAGAAAAATATGGAAAATGATATAGTACTTAAATTGTTTTTGATCTACCTCTTCCGAAAGATGATTTAACAGCAACAATGGATTTGGAAATTACTTCAACAATCTAAATCCCGACAGCAAAAAAAAAGTTGAAAATAAAATTACTAAAAGAATAAAAACTGTATCTTAACTAAATATGCTTGAAAATCTCTGTCTTTACATATATATGGACACACACACTTACCTATTTTAGATGGAAATAATGTTTCATCGTCTAATTGATCTTGTACCCAAGTCATCAAATAATCAATATATTTAGGTGCTGAACATTTGATTGGCTTTTTTACTGTTTGTCCATCAGCCCAATGATATTCATATTTTGGACCAGCTGACATGACGGCACAACTTTCTTCTGTACAGAATTCAGTTATAGTTCCATACAGCATATTGATTTGGTTAAAGAAGTCAACCGCTATAAAAAAGAGAAAAATAGAAATATGGCATGATTAGAAATTATATCAGTATTTGTTTAATATGGAGAATTCTCTTAATAACATAGATAATGGTTACAAACACACATACACAGTTGCATGCACACACACACACACCAGAATATAAACTGTAAATGGAATCAAAGGAAACAGATTGGGATTTAACAAGACCTGTGGAGAAGATAAAGAAAATAATGATGATGATAATAATAATAATAAGAAGAAGAATGATATTGGAAGTAAATCTTCAAAAGAAAAACTTATATAAACACAAATATATATACAAATTGATAGGTATCTCAAACTCATGAGTATAAGAGATGTTACACATATAATGCTGAAAATTCTTTATCGATATCGTGAAAAACAATAACTATTTAAAACTTTGTTTGTCTGAATTTGAGAGAATAGTTTTGTTTATCATTATTTAGATTATTTGGACTTCTATTCTTATTTTCATTATTAGATTCACAACATTCAGTCTTCTTCAGGTTTATAAACTCAGTAATCTTCTCAGAACTTTAGAGTATGATATGAAGGTTCCAAAGTTCAAATAATATCTGAAAAAGTACAGGGAAAAGTAGAAATATACATCTACAAAGAGGGTTAATATATCAACATAAAATAGACCAAACTATAATTTGAGCTATTCAATTTTAATTTCTATGTTCTTAGGCTACCTCTATATATTAAATTATACCAAATAAATCAAATATATTGACTGTCATTTTTTTCCAGTTTTTATTGAATACCATTATATTTTTCACTTTCAACGTATTTTTAAAATAGAAGTTTCCATGTTTACGGGTAATGTTTCAAGCTTTTTATTTCTAAGTTAGAAATAAAAAGCTTGAATCTAAGCAATATATCAGAGAACTGATTTTATCCTATTAAATTAAAACTATAAGGACAAATAGAAGAAATATAATAAAAACTATGTGTACAAAGGAATGATCTTATGAAAAAGAATAGATAAATGGATATAACCGCAAACTATTTGAGTGTTTATGATAAGATTTGAATTGGATGAACAAAATCATATTGTTCAATTTGAAGATAATTTTTTTATCAACATAACTATTTGGATTGGGTTTAATATCTAAAAATAATGACCTGTGTGTGCATAGATATAAATAATTGAAAATAAAAGAACTTAAAAGATCCATCATAAAACATCCATAAATTTATTTCAACTAATATATTGGCCTCCTCAGATTGTTACATTTCATACAACATTCTTTTTATGAATATTGTTACAAGGGAGCAATCAATAGAATAAGTCTAGTAAATATTTCATCATAGATAAAAATAAAAGTCTTAATTTCTCCAAAATGCTAAAGTCTGATATTTCATCATAGATAAAAATAGATAGGATAGGTTCCCCTTACCCCTATATATAAGGAATGGTTAAAAGAAAGGGTCAGTTCTCAGCTACAACCTGTGAGAGTAACTCCGGTCCCCCTGATTCGTGGTAGACACACCGGCCGAAAGAATCTTTCAGTAAAACTTCATCTCAACCCACGGAAAGTCTCAAGTAAAAAGTCTATTTGGACCAGTGGTAATTACCCCTTTTTGAAATATTTCATTGACCAAACATTAATTTCTAACCAGTACGATACCACAAGTAACCAGTACGATACCACAAGTAACCAGTACGATACCACAAGTAACCAGTGCGGTACCACAAATAACCGGAATCGACCCTTTCGGGTGAACTTTTGTAAAGCAGAAATCGACGAGGCACTACGACTCGTTGCGAGTCGAGACTTTTATTAGTGCACTCACCAATACGAATCGGATTTTATTACCACGAGCAGAAGATCCGGATTTGGTAAGACCCTCATATTTTTTGGTGTGATTTCTGATAGGGGTATTGTTTTTTTGTTTTTTTTCTCGTTGTGGTGTGGTCGCATAGGGGCATTTCTTAAAACAAAAAAAAAAGAGAAAAAGAAAAGAAGAGAGAGAAAGAGTTAAGAAATGAGTGAAGAAAAAAAAGAGACAGTGACGAGTGGGGAACATGAGCGGGAGGTGTCGGAGATGACGGTGTCGGTGGACTCACCGTCTCGGTGGTTGGACGGGATCCAGGAGCGAATCCAGGGCTCCTGGCCGGCGGAGCAAGAACGGGCGGTGTCACCAAAGGTGACAGAGAATTTCCGAGCACTCCTGGGAAATTTGAGAATAAGGAGTTTTCGGGGAAGTCCTGCGGATCTGTCGATTGAACTTCTTTCACCTACCACGACTTTTCCCAGGGACCAAAGGAACAAGGAGAAAAAATTTCATAAAATTTATTGAGTTATTTTCAAAAAAAAAAATAAAAATATAAAAAACAAAAAAGATGCCGTTTTCTGTGGAAAATTTTTTAAGTTCAGCCAATCAAAGCGAAGTGTTTAAAAATTTACAAAAATCGGAACTAGTGCAGATATTGCAGAATACTTTGGTTTAAATACAAACTCAACTATGAAAAAGGCAGAAATTAAAAATATTGTAGCAACCGAACTAATGGAAAAGGAAAGAGGGATAATTCTTTTTTTTTTCAAGAAGCCACCTTCAACTACATATAATTAT
>JAYKTE010339525.1:0-20238 GCA_036873565.1 Xipholeptos notoides | reverse complement strand
TGCAAACAACAAGTCTTCCTCAAGTCAGGATCAAAACCATACCAAATTGATGTCAATCCGGGCTTCTAACCACTAGAGGCTATTAGTCCACTTGCTATTAGTCTTTGTTTTTACTGCTATAGAAATTACAGAGAGTCCAGATTACATGCAAGGGAAGGGAGAGGCTTTTTCTTAAAGCTATGAGCATAAATGTAACAGAGATGCAACTGTGACTTTGAGAGTGCTTAATTAAATTTCTTTGATTGGTTGATTAGTTTGCTGGAGTTTAACAACCTATCAACTATTTATAAATTTCTTTAAGAGTGTACATAATATAAATAATTGTATAGCAACATATATCCAAGTCTTTCTGGTGGCAATGTAACACAGTTTTTAGGCAGGGGAGTCAAGTATAGGTTTGAGTTCATTTCCAAACACACTAATATAGTGGATTTTCAGGGATTTGACAGAGATATCTTAAGACAGGGGTTTTCAAACTTTTTGACTTGCCGACCCCTTTATACTTTAGGTTTTACCCTAGGTACCCACTGTAAACACTTATGGGTAAAGCTTGCACCATGAAAATAAAAAAAGAAAGAAATTTGAACATCAAGCTCTTGCACATGTAAAACAATTTTTCATATAAATAACGTTGACCTGAAATGGGCGATAATGCAAACTTTCATCATTTAGGAATATTAATGAGTAAAAATAAATATAGAGACATTGAAAGTTTATTAATTCAATTTTCTGTGATGAGTTTATCCACAGACTTCCTATCTTATCCTTACTGACAGCTCGTGGTCTGCATTTATACTCGTTTAAAATCCATGTGTGGAAAAAAGTGGTTAGTTTTTATTAACTGAAGAATTTAATACAGAAAAATCAAACTATTTGTGGAGTAGTGGATTAGGGTTACTGACCAAGTTGTTGTGCAATTTGAAATTGATTTTATGATGCTACTGAAACCTCATTGAGTAGCCATCTTTATGTGTTCTTGGTAGTTTTTTTTATTATAAATTAACACAAATATTAACAAATTTAATAGGTGAAAAAATCCCATAACAAAAAAAGAGAAAAATTACTTACGCAAATGACCTTGATTTGTGGGTATCTAATGAGTGAAGATTACATCGCTTGTTCTTCTTACTTTTGGGTATGGATTCCATCACAGAATTCAGTTTTGCCCTAAAAAAAATTTATCAAAAGAAAAATAAAGTTAAAAAGAAATTCTATTCAATAGTCATAAAAGTAGGTTTTGGTTGTCTACCATCAAATCAACATAAGAATGACCCATTAGAATCCTCTCTCTATACAGTATACAAAACTGTCAGAATTTGCTTTAAGCACAAAATAATGGAAGCTAGCTATCTTTCAAGTGGCTTTTTTATCCAACGATTAATCAGATTATACTCATCTAATTGTGCCAAAATATAATGAATGAACAAAGCATGTAATTGTCGATTTTATTCTAAAAAAAATTAGGACTACCAGCTAAATCTACACAAATCACATGGTATTATTGTTATCAAAAAGTATTCATTATTCAGGTTCCATTTTGGTGTGTAGGTATTTGTTAAAGAAACCTTTCAATCCTGAGGAACATACTAATTATAATAAGATTAAATCAAATATGAAAGGTAATTATTTATTGAATTTAGATACATGTGTATTAAACTAATCCCTACGTTCATAATATATATCAGTTTAACTGCCATAAAAATGGTTATAGCCAGTTTAAAAAAAAAAAAAAAGCAAATAATTTAAAAATGTTAATTTATAAATGACAAATTGCGCAATTTTTTACCGGTCACTTTCACTCTTAAGTGGTTTCTTCTTCCACTTAAAGTTGTTTCTTATAAAATGCAATTCAATTACCCCTTTAAATCTCACTCTTGAGTCAGGCAGTTCATTTTCCTGAATCAAATCCAATCAATAGCTTTTTTATATGCTGTATACCAACAGTATAAAAAATCAAACATATATGCAATTTATTTCATGATACACACATAAGCTATCATGCTCATTAGAATATCTGTTTTAAAATATCTTAAAAAAAAAAAGGTGGGGACGGATTAAGAATTTGTTAGAAGTTTCTCAAATAAAATTTCAAACAGATTGAGGCCAAGTGCTTATTAATCACTGATTTTGATGATTAGGAATTGTTTGAAATCACTGCATATCAAAAAGAATTATTTCAATTAGTTCACAAAGGAAATTTATCTAATAGGGAAATTGCTGGAGTTTTGAAATTTGATCCCTGTTAAGATTTACCATTATATCTATATCCTTAAAATAAAAATAGGTACGGAAGAAAATTAGAAAAAAAAAACTAAACAAATTTTTTGGTGAGGGTGGGTGGAAAGAAAAAAAGATCAAAGGAACCCCTTCAAGATTGAAGCAATTGTTTAGGGTTTTTGTGGCATATCAACCTTTTTAGGTAATTTAATGCTGAAACCAAGCATTTTTTGATAAACTTTTTTTTTTTATGTCTAAGCAGTTTTTCAATAATACAATATGCACTATTTAGTCCATAGCTGGAGGGAATGTGGGGATCAATACCTTTCCCAAGGATATTAGTCCAATTATGAATGCAGATGGAAAGACTAGGATTTAGACTCACATATTGCAATTCCAAAGTTTGACTGCCTATCCAATATCCCAAGTGGACTTCCCCTTTGAAGCACGTGAACTTAAAAGTGAGAATGGAGTCAAAATAATAGTTAATTCAAAATCAATCCAATTAAGAATGATGATCTATTTAAAAAACATTTTGATAGTAATCATATTTTGGAAATAAAATGGTATAGATACAGTCTACTATTTAAAAGTTGTGCTTAACATGGTAAGGACAACAGAAAAAAATGAAACCATATATCAGTGATTATATTAATATATAATCTTCAAATTAAAAAGGAGCTAATTAACTTACCCATGAATGTAAAACAAAATATACAAGGCCTTAGGATCACAGAGGTACTCAGGTTTTACAGATAACACTGCGTCATCTGTTATAATAAGTGGCTCTAGGGCAGGATGTTGGAATTGGACCAGTTGGTTAAATAGACGTTCGACACTGAAAGATGAAAGTAGATAAAGTTAATCAGCAGGAATTTTTTTTATCAATAAATGGAACAGTATTTATACAAAATAGATAAATAATTATCTTTTAGATGTTGAAAATAGTTATGAGTTCAGTATCTATTTAATGAGATTTTTTATAAAATATTACAACCATCAATATATGTCTGAATTTTAGATTGTTTTAAGATTAAAGTTTGGTTTACAAGAATGTATAATCAATTTGTCTTTAACTTTTCTTGCTTATTTTTCCCAACTCTTTTTTTACAATCTCCAAAAACGCTTCTGCTCTAGTTCCATTATTTTGTTTTTTTGCTTGGAGTGCAGGTTTTATATCAGTGCCCTCCCCTAATTAAGTTACTCTCCTGAGTTTACAAGCCTCATCTGCCCAACATTAGTAACAAAATAATAATCTATATACACCAAATCTGGAAAATTGATTTTTCCAAGAAGTCACATGAGATATTGAGAGAGTTATTAAGAATGAGACTTTCAGCTTGATACATATCATTCTTTATGTGGTGCAAGGGTCAAAGATATCTGAAAGGGCAGATATGGCCTATGGAATAGACCATTATAAGGTTTATTATTGTCAAGCATCCTATACAAACAATTTTAACTGCAAGCTGTGGGTAGTTAACACTGACCAACCATGTATCAGTTAACACTAATGAAATGTGAATAGTATATTCCCACAGATTGGATAAAGAGTTTTGTTTGCAGTTCTAAGGAAATTCCCTGGAGAAAATATCTGATGAAGATTAAATCAGACTAAAGATTGTGAACATAAAGGGGAAGACAGAAGTCAGGAAAATCTAAATAATAATACAAAAACTTACCTTCTCCGACAGCCAACACAAGGAACTGTTTGGGACAAGAGGTGCAGTATGCCTTTACTCGTAACCCTCATGGCAGCCTTTTTCTCTTCTGGAGTCAACAGATTAAATTTGTGAATAAAACGCTCAAGCTCCCGTTGCTTCACACCGCAGACATGATCACAATCAGCACACTTGTCACTGAACTGAATTACCATCTGAAAAGAGAAGAATTGAAGAGGACATTAAAATTCTATTCAATGTTAATAAAATTTAATTTTGGTATTGTGAAATTTAGATGCTTATCAAAATTCAGCGCCAAAAAGATGTTAACTTTTCATAAACTGATAATCTATTAATGTTTTTGAGGTTTTGTAAACGAAGCAAGAAAAGGATCCAGGTTATCTAAATTGAAAATGAGAAACAACAAAATTTCATATATCAATGAAACATTTTAAGCAGTTTGTTTTCGGGATTATTTTTTAAAATATGAAAATTATTTCATCTTAAGCAACAGAATTTCCATGGACTGACAGGTTTGTATGTCTATCAAATAGAATTCAACCCAAACAGATCAATACTGTTATTACATGATTCCCTGATGTTTGGAAACCCAAGAGCATCCAAATAATTTTTAGAAAAGGCAGCAGTAGCAATTAACCTCATAATCAACAATTATTATTTAACTCAATTTGACCCAAATTGTATTTTGAAACCAAGAGCAAAATATCTTGTTCAAAATTATTTTTTCAAATACCACCAAAAGACAAGTTCTCTTGGTCTTTCCTAACTGGCATTAATAGTGCTAAACAATAAACATATTTAAAAAAATTGGCTAGAAACAAAATAGTTTTATCAGAAAATCTGCTTGTTAAGGAGTTATTCATGGTCACTTCACCCTAAAATCATTCATATTTTGCATTTGGGTCCCACTGAATGAAAATATTTTTCTTCACTTATCTTTAAATAAACATTGTGAAAGAGAGAATATTACAGATGAGGAGAATAGTCTGATTAGTACTTTTAGATTACATCATACCTCATCCAAAGGATTTCGAAAAATAATTATCTTTAAATAGTTCAAAAGTTTTATAATCCTTTTTCACAAGGACAAGAAGAAAATATTTTCCCCAAACAATTTGTATTTTTTAATAAATGACCAAGAAACTTGAAGGCTTTGTAATAGCCTATTATTGAAAAGCTTTATATTAAAGTTTAAAATAGATCAATCGCCTGTTCACATTTACCATAGGCAGACAGTGATGGTTGAAGAATGTCGATATGCAGAGTGGAAGTTGTGGTGAAGTAAGGAGAAAAAAAATGGAGATATAAGTTCTGGCTAGCAAAAAGACAAGGTTGAAAGCTAACATAATGAGAGAAAGAGAGAGATAAAGAAGCAAGATAGCTTAAGTAAAACTAGCCTGCCAGACCAGGTAGGTAAGTAGGTGGGTTAGACTGCATATATGACAACACTTATTGCAAGGAGAAAAGTGTAAAAGACAATACTCTTTTATGTAAGACATGTCAAGGTCATTTGTACAAATAATTTTTTTAGACCAACACAAGTAATGATAAAAGTGTTAAGAATACAACAATACATTCCCCCTTTTTTTTTTTAAAGTTACTAATTAAAAAAAATAAATGCTGGATTATATTTTATAACAACAGATTAAAAATCAAAATAATATGGAGGGACATGAAGACACGAGAGAGACAGAGACACGCATACAGAGAATGAGACTAAATACCATTTTTAGAGATAAATAGTGAGTTGAGTTATGGATAAATAGTGAGTTATGGAATAGTAATTTATAATCTTTTGTATAATGCTTCTCTTAATTTTAAAAAGAAATATAGATTATTTTAATAAGTTTTTAATTTGGTTTTCTTTTCACATTTTAAAATTATTTTCGTAAGCTTGCTTTCCCTTTTAAAATTTAAATGTAATAACTAAATACAGAAGATTTAATTTCAAAATCTGGATGGGTAGCCACAAAACACCTCATAGTTTTAACTACTAATATCAAGTTACATGAATATTTTGTCATTTTGGTATTAGGTTTTGTGTGGAATTTATTGATTTCATAGACATTCAATGTGTGTCCCTATTGGTTATTCACCAAACATCAAGGCAACAAGCAAGTTTGGTTCAGACTTGTTCAAGCAGTGTTTTTTTGTTCATTCTAGCCAGCTGTAGTAAAAGTTTTTTTTACATCCAAAACATTGTTTACAACCTTTCTTTTATGTTGGATTTTATTCTTACACTGAAGAATAATTTTCTTAGGCTGGTTAAGTTTAAGAAGGTAATGGCATATAAAAATAAAAGAAAAAGAAAAAACAAAAGCACTTATCAATTAGTCATTACTAGATAAATATCACTTCCTACTGAATAAAAAAAAACTTAATATTTTCAAAAATAGATAAAAATGGTCTTAAAAATATATTCACTTTAGTTGTAAAAATTTTCATTTCTTTTATTGAATCATGAATATTCAGCATGTGTGATAAAGATTCTTGAATTTGATAAAATTAGCAAATTTAATTTAAGTAAAAATAATTTTTGAAATATACAAATCTTTCTAATATCATTTTGGAAATGAAATTTGATAGTAAAATGGACTTCATGTTTGATAACCTTAGCTGAAGGGTAGACGACACTGATGAAGAGTACTAAAAAAATTTGGGGGGCTCAATATTTGATTGTGAAGGAGAGTGCACTTGAAGGAAGTTAGCACACAGGTTAAGCTAAGCACAATTATAAAACAAAAATCAATAAATATAACTAGAACGTTTTCAAGATAGAAACAAAAACAATCAGATAAAAATTACAGTTATTATATTTAAAATCTATTTTCATAAATTGTTTCTGCTTAAAGTAAGAACTATTCATAATATTGATATAATGATTCTTCTAAACACCAACAATCTTAAGAGCCAACATTGTGTGTAAAGTTTGAGCAGTATTATAACTGATCATTCAAAATTCAATTGGATTAAACATGATAATAACCTAAATAAGTAATCTTGAATTGAAAGAAATTGATTCTATCTTCATAGAAAAATAAAATGAAAAGAAAATTATTGCATAATTCTTTAAAAGGAAAAAAATCTTAAGTAACATGTCAAGTAATATAATATTAATATATTAGCATAACTCATTTTAGACTTGTACCAATGGTGGTAAAATTTCATATCATCCATTATCTTATTATATAGTTATATCTTGTTTAAAATTAATATAATGCAGAGATATTTATCAAACTCTAGTAAATTTAAGGCATTCAAGATGTGCCAAGATTGTGCTTTTAAGAGATATTCCGGTCTGTTTGGGTAGCTTACAAAGTGAAAAAATTGAAACTTGAAAAGTCATTTAGTTTTTGTTTATAACAATTGATTTGCATTTAATTTTTATGATTAAAAAAAAAAAATCAGAGGGCACCATAACTCTACTCTGACATTTTTACAAATTTTGGACAACTTTGGCATATCTCTGTGCCTCAAAGATAAAACCAACTTCATAACCCACAGTTGTTAATAAAGTAAAAAAAAAAAAATGAACAAAAAGATAACGTAATCAATAACAATTGTTTCAAATAAACTGAAGAGAAAGGTGTTTGAAGGTTTCAAAGTCCAACGAGATAAGAGGATAGCAACAAAAATTATCAGACTGCGATTGTCATTTTACAGGAAGACATTAAGGTGTTAGAAGTTTAGAAATAAAATTATAAAATCCAATATAGGTAATTATTTGAAAAAAAAAAAACAAAAAAAAAACAACATCAAACTATAATCATTTAAATCTTTATAAAACTGACAAAAATTTCACTTAAAAAAGGTAAATACAAGTCATTTTAGAATTCATATTTGTGTATAAGTAACTTGATTGAAATTTACTTCCATTTTCACAAATGTTTAATAATAATTGATAAAATTTTGAGGTGTAAACAATTGAAGATAAACTGGAGAAACCTTGATTAATAAAAAAAGAAATTAAACTAATTCCAAGTTTCTCCTTTGTTTATATGATTATGATACAAAAAATAGATTTTGACTTGACATAGTTGTTTTAATAGAAAATTTCTAAAAACTGCGAAATAAGACTTTCATAAAAACAAAAGGAATGTTTGGTTCTTATTTAATATTCATAAAAAATAATTAGCATACTGAATTTTTGGACTGTTGTTCTCATCTTTACTATTTTAAGGTTTTGGCTGCTGAACCCTTTGGCCTTCTCTAGATGATCGAACCTGAGAACCTTTATGTCATAATTGGGAGCTTTCACAGAATTTTAGATTTAATCTTTTATTCAATCTAAAAATGTTAACCATGACCAAGTAGTAGTGTTAAGTCTTGAAATGTATTCTGTAATAATTATTGCCTTTGGATTGAAAGCCTTACATTCAGATTAACTTAGAATTGTGGAAACTCAACACTTATCTGTTGGTCCACTGATATTGGGAACAATCATAGGCGAACCTTTGGGAATTATAAATAGGTTTATCTCTAGCCTATTGTATTATTACTACTATTTTTTGGCTTACCTGTACTCATTTTGCAATTTTTATCTATTTACTAATTTTTTTAATCTATTAACACTGACCTAGCTAGCTTTATTATTAGTTCCCATATAGTATTTATGGCCATGCTCAGGAGGTTATTGTATTCCAACATATATGCTGCTTCTTGGAAATGTTTTAATATCCAGTGTTCTTCTTGATTCAGTATCTTGACTTCATTCCACTGGGATAGATGGTTCCCTCTTTTCTCTCCTCATCTGTTCAGCCATGCACAATTGTTCCATCCTCTTGCACTATTGTCTTTCAATGTTCCTCCAACTTCGTTTTAGTAGGTGAAATGTAACCTTTGTGTAGGTGAAAATAAAGAGGACAATAGTAAAAAAATTCAGTATATTATTTATAAAGCCTCTTCCTAAGAATTTTGAAAAATAAAAAATAGTATGATTGTTCAGGTGTTCTCAGTTATTTTTTATGCCATATTCAATCTATTTCATTTTAAAATTGATTTCTAATTCCTTATTAATAAAAAGAGACCTTTGCTTCTGTTGGGTTTTACTTTTTTAGAGTGGAAGAAGGACTATTCACAATTTAAAAAATTATTAAAAAAATGAAAATAAAATAAATATCCAACAATAGGTTAATATTTTTATTATTATTATTCAATTTCTTTTAAATATAAATACTTAATTTTTAGAATCAAAGTTCAAACAATAAAATTAATCTCTTAAAACTAAAACTAATTATTAAATTATAATTATTACTTATTTTTATTAAATCAAAAAGATTTAACATCCTTCAGGTGAATTTGAAATGTATCAAAACGTCCATTTTTTTTATCCCAGTATCCAGCCAATGGAGTGAGCCATGATATTAAGATACGGCTGCTGTTTAATAACACATCAACCCATATGGGTCATTTCATGCCAGGGTACATTGTTCCATTTTAACATATCAAATAAGGCATTTGGACACAGAGTTTAGAGTGAAGAGTAATGGTAATATATAAAATTGTTGATCTAATTGAGAGATTCTTCGTTTAAAAAAAAATTCAAATAAAAAATTATTTACTTCAATAACCATACACTAAAGTTGTGAAAAATATTTTACGTACAAAATACTGCCACTTAACATTGCTAAACCTTAATACTTGAATAAAATTTCTTTAAAATTAATATTTTTGGTTCAATATTTATTCTATTAAAGAATTTTATATCAATATGCCTTCATAGCACAAAATCACTAAAATATATTCTCAAAATATTCAACTAAGGTCATTAAAAAAACTAAAGCAACTGAAAATTTACACTTAATTTCAATTAAACATACAAATTTGTTGCCAGAAAAAAAAAAGCCTTGAATAATATAACTTTTCCTATATTAAACACATTTTCATTATAATACAAGTTATGCGTCAGGATTTTCTATTAAACTTCTCTCATATCTAAAATTATAATTCATAAAGAGTTTATCAATACTGAATATATATTCAACAGGATGAGTTCTGGCTTCATAATACATTGCTTGCTTAATATATTTAGGGATATACTGATACCAGTAGATTATGAAGGAGGAGGGACTCTCTTGTCATGAACAAAGAGTAAAAAAATAAAGACAGCATGTGACTAGCTTTATTTGCCTGCTGAGTAAGACCAGATATAGAAAACATAACTACCAGATAAGCAAGTAAACTAGTCACTACCCTCCTAGCTCCTTGTAAGTAGGTCATAAAAAGATCAGCATTTTGCTTTAAAATAAATTATATCCAACTTCATCATATTCCCAGGTGAAGCAAGTTGGTTGCAGAACAGGTAAGTTGACCAAAAGTAATAATAATAAAAAATAGTTATGTCCAAAAGGGTAGACATGTTAAAGGTTATTTTTATCAAGTGACCTGTTTATTTATACCAATACAGATTCTTTAAAGTTTATGAAAACAAAATACATAAAAATTCATGAAATAACAATATAATGGAAACTTCAATTATATCAATAGATAGCACACATGAACAATTTTTATAATATCTATGCCAAGTATTTATAATTTAATAGGTATCTATCTATTTACAGTAAATTGGAAAACAATATCTTTATGAAAACTATAAACTCTTATTGTTGTTTTTTGAAATCCTTTAGATGATGAATTCTAAAAGTATTAATTGGACTATTTTCCTCATACATAATATTTCCCTTAACGTTTTGACTGAATAACACTTTGGCCTTCCTCAGTGTTATTCGGTCGAAACGTAGTTAGAAAGAGAATACTAAGGATGAGGAAAATAGTCCAATTAATACTTTTATAAACTCATATATTCTTGAATTTTATCAAACTTGGAAGAATTAAAGATTAAAAAATGGACATTCAAATTTCAAAAGATCTAACTTTAAAGTAATTCAAGCTATATTTAGAGAGTAGTATCTAATGCACCAGGTGGGATTTAAAACTAACAATTTTTCTTCTTCTGATCAGATTTTATCAAAACTTTACCACAAAGTAAATAGGATATCATTCAAAAGTTCAGGGGATTCAACATGACCCCCATCATTCTGAATCAACTTCCTAATGTACTTGCAGTAGGCCACAACAGCTTTGATATATTTTGTGGTGGGCATGTGTGGAAGCACTCTAAAATGGCATGGGTGTGCCTTCATCAGGCATGCCTTCAGAGACAATGAGTTCGTTCAAGGGTTATGTAAGGATGATACCAGAGAGATCTGTTAGTAACTGCCAAGGCCGTTCCTGGATTGTGTTGGACCATATCTATATTGTTCAAGATCGTGTTAACGGTATTGTTCATGAATAGGAGTCGCAATCATGTGCGATCATTTTTTGAATTGGCATACTACCTGGAAAAATGGCAAATAAAAGTACTAGCGATTAGTTTGCAAGTAAATTTAAAGTCTTTGTAAATTTTTCACTCTTATACAAAGACACATTCTAGGAGGATAGTTAACAGAGTTAAGTTAGGATAAACATTATACAGACTGGTAAACCGAGTTAAGTTAGGATAAACATTATACAGACTGGTAAACCAGTCTAGATAAGGATTCTTCAAATAATCCCAAATTTATTAAAAGCAACAAACTATAACAACAAAATATAAAAATAAAGATACTTAAAGGAGACTTGATGACAAAATATTCAGAATAATCATAATTAGGTAAATATGTCATGTAAATAAGAGTCATTTACAAAAATGAAGTAATGACAAAAGTGGCTTTGCTTATGTATGTCTGGTGGTAGGTTTTATCTAAGTGGATTATAAAGTCTTTTGGAAAAAATACTATAAAATACTTTGAAAATTATTTTTTTTAAACCCATCATGAAAAATGAAAATGAAAATATCAGTACATTCACTGTAACTTAGAATTAGGCTAGTTAAGATGTGAAGGAGAGGGGAAAAAATTAATTACGAAAATATCCAATGGAATTTTTACTGAACAGCATTCGAAATGTAGAATAAACAATCACTAAGTGAACATAAGTATTTAATAGAAAGTAACCCTGAATATAGACTAGATAACATAGGCCTTGTAAGTTTTCTAGGGAGTTTCATAGTCAATGAGAGCTTGTTGTTAAAATTAACAGAGTGGTGATTTACTATAGAAATCTTATAGCCATGGATTTCACATTGTGTAAAACTGTGGAAAATAGAATAAAAACTTGAATCATATCAAATGAAGTAAACATGTGTAATCCTTTACACACATGCATAAATTTTAAATATGTCAAATAACTAACTATTTATAAAGAAACAAAGGTTTTAAATTTAAAACTTTTATGGTTTTCTTATGGTCACTCAGAATTATCTATTTTGATTTTTAGAAAAGCTTGAGATGAAAATCCTTATTTGAGGAAAAAGTTTTTGTTGCTTGGTTTGCAGTAGTTTGAACAAAAAATTGTAAAGTTTCAGTGGATTATAATCACATTTTCCTAAATAACATGGTTTCTAATTATTGGTTTCATTCACAGAATTGTTCAAGGATAAATACTATACTTCAAAAGAACTTATAATTACACTTTTAAATTCAATTGCCACAAGGTGAAAAGGTTATCACTTTTTGGGTGAACTAAAATCCAATAGACAATATTGTCTATTCTTACAATAAAACAAATACATTAAATAATAAATCTAATTATTTCTAATTTAACAGGAACAGGGCAGCAATTCTGACAATATCTAACAGACATGGAGTCTTTTAGTTGTGGAATCCAATCATCAATCAAGAAACATAAATAATTCAAATTTTTCTTACAAAAAACAAAATAATCATCCCATTCTACACTAATAGATTGGACAAAACTTTTGTGCCCAAAATATATTAAAATCAACAATGACAATAACTTTACATCTATACAATAGGGTCTTCACTGTTTAAATCAAAATGCATAAACATTTCATCACAATCAATTTATACAAAAGATTGTATATTAAAAAGATTTACCAAGTCGAAATATTTTAATGAACACCTGAACACCAAAATCTTAGTTGCTATAGGATGGATATTACCACAGTAAAGAAGTGAGACAGATGATAATGAAAAAGAAAGAGATATTTTCAATTAATGTATATAATCTCACTATTTTCATAAATACATTCAAATAACATTTGAGGATTATTTGAAATTGAGAGTTTTCTCAGGGAGGTAGTAGAGTACTAATGTATTAAATTTATGTCAGTTTTAGAATTAAAACAAGAAAAAAAAGGATATTTATACTAAATTATTTGGCTGTTCTTAACTTGATTGACATGTCTGTAAAAATCTATGGTAATTGTTTAATTTCTATTTTCAAAGTGCATTTTATCTAAATGAATTGAAAACAAGTCACTATAAACAAATAAAGGGTTTTCAGTGCAAGTTTTCTAGGACAATCAAAAGAAGGCTTAGTAACTATATGTACAAACTGGTGGAGAAAACCAACTTTTTGATCTGAAGTTTCCTCTTATATGTACAAAAAGTTTGAGTTTATATGCGAACTAAAATCAAAATAAATTTTTAAAATACTACTACTAGTGTATTGTTATGATACTCAATAAAAATGTAACAGTTATAGTAAATAAGCAAAAATGTCTATCACTAAATATTCAAAATGAAACTAATTCATTTTCATACACCAAGTAGGACAACAAAAGTTGGTGCTTTTTTCCCAATTATTTGTGTCTTTGGATTGGAAAGTTTATATAATAAAGAAAATGCCAATTCTGGTATTTTATTGACCATTTTTTGGTATCCTTTGCCATAAATTTACTTTTAAAACTAGTTTTAAAAATTATATACATACAATGTACCACAAACTTTATAACAGCATGACTGGAACTTAAAAAATTCACCTAAATATAAGATTAAGTTGTTAAACAATCTTCCTTATGATTAAAGCAAGACAATGACAAAGATGGAATGATTTTATGTTAATTGGTTTTATTCTGTAGCTTATCAAGATTTACAGCCATTTGATGCTGAAAATAATTATACTTCATCAACAGCTTTGTTTAAACAGCTTGTAAGAACAGTAGTTGTATTATTTAAGCAATAGGATGCTAAAAAGTACCATGGCTCCTAGACCACCAAAACTTTCAAAGGGGCAGGTTACCAATGAAATTTCAGTTCAACAATTATGTTTAAGAAGGAGAAATCAAATGGAATTGAGAATAGATGGCTCGGGCTAGAAAGCATTTTAAAGATTTTTAATTTGGGCTCTCATTTACTTATAAGAAAAAAAGCCTGGTTATATAATCATTTTTTTGTTAGCAGAAAACTGATACTATGAGAGTCATTTATATGAGCAAAAGTCTAATTGAGGCAGTGGATAAGGCCTTGAACTTTGGAATCATAAAAAGTAAATTCAAATGCCAGTCATTCCATTATGTTCAGATTCAGCCTAATTTCTTTGGGAAAGGTATAAATTCTCTTATGATCCCAAGTTACAAATTAAATAATGAATCTAGTATTATTCAAACAAAGTGTTAACAAAAGAAGAAGGTTTAATAAAAAATTGTTTTTGCACTTAAATACTAAAAATGAGTTGATATGTTGTAAAACAAATGAAGTAGAAAACTGGTACTATGGCAGAAGGAATCAGATTTAGGTGGTATATTGAGTATAGTTAATAATTATCAGATTAGCCAGCATCAAGTGGTTGCAACTAACAGAAAATCTGCCATACCCCATTACCTAAAATAACATCTGACCTAGAGTAATTGTTATCTAATTTCACAATTACTATATTTAACTAGAAGAACAACCCTATAAGTTTTGGTTGTAACTTATAGAGAACCCAGATTGACATTAAATTAGATTCATTAAAAAAAATAAATAAATAAATAACCAGAATATTTTAATTAGTAGAAATTCTGCTCAATGGTTTTAATTTTTCAATAAGCATAACCCTTGCCATGAGGAACTATCACAACTAACCTGAATAACTGGTATTGTAATGAGGCTAGTGTCAAAAAGCAACACAGGCAGCATTGTGGAAGAAAATGGTCATGACGGCTAGTAAAGATTATTGTATAGCAAAAAATATACCCCATAATTAGTGATATTAGCATAAAATTTATTTTCAAGAAGATAGCTTGCTCAGTGATTTGTTTTAATTTTCAAATAAATCTTAATGAAAAAATCCTTGATTCCAAAATTGTATAAATTATCCAAAACTGCAAGAAATAGCTAAATGCGGATTTGTGAAAAATAAAGAAATTTCCCAATAATGATTGTTATAAACTTTTAACAGATGTTAAATGGAGTGACCAAATCTAACAGAAAACTACTACCATTGGAGAAACACTACAGTAATAATTAGTAGAAAATCTAAAAACTTGTATTGGGAAAGGTTAACATACAACAATCATAGTTCTAATATCAAAGAAGATAAATTCATTGGTCAAAGTTTACTCTACTAGCATATACATGTATTTATTCTAGCAATATAAAATCTGTGTCAAGTGGGTAAGCAATATAAGAACCTCTGGCTTCATATAATAGGCTCTCTGAGTATTCTTATAACCAGGATTAAACAAATTAAATTTAAAAAAAAAGATAAATTTAATAGAGTGGGAAGTTTTGATTTATGAAGATTTGTATAATTTAATATTTAGCCATTTCCAAATCTTTAAAAAATGTCCTTAAAACAAGAACAAGATTTTAAACAGATATTGCTGAAAGATAAATGGAGCAACTATTCAATTCTCTACATGTCCTGCACTAAAATCTCTTAAAAATCATATTTTGAATAAAATGGGCAACATATTGACAGTTTTACAAATATGAATGGATCTAAAAAATTGTATCAATAAACAATGAGCAATTCACAGTTTAACTACTTGGAACATAAGAAAATATTATTTTCTAATTAATTGAGGATACCCAGTGATCAAATAGAAAAAATCTGTTCATTTAGTTAAATGTTTTTGTTCTCTACAATATATTTTTTGCATAAAAGAAACTAAGAAATCCACATAGCTATCCCCATAGATGTGGATTTTTAAGCAGCAATATTAGTTCCCAAGTGTGATATCTCAAACAAGGTGGCACAAAAGTTACGCATTATTTTGAATCAGTAATAACTTTAACATTTAATAAATTTTTCTATATCTTTTCCAGAATTTTGCAAATAAAACATTGACAATTGATCATGGAAAAGTTTAGCACTGAGCAACAAACCAAAACTACTGAGCTTTATTTCGAAAATCGCTGTTCCATAATCATGACAGCCTATTGTCAGCATTATAATGCCAGACAAGCTCCCAATCAGAGCACAATTGATAGTCTTTTGAAATGGTTTGGGCAGCAGGGCGCAATCAGCACACTTCTGTGTAGTTTATCTTCTCAATGTTGCATTTAACACATGAAAATGTTGGCTGGACAATAGCATTTCTCAATCTAAGCAAAATCTAAAATTAGTAATTCTTTATAAAGATCAGCATTCTCTTTACCATGAATGCAAACCAAAAGCAAAGATATACTTTAAACTATAATATTATATTTTTCTTTATGTAATTAGGCAGAATTTGACTTTATTCAAGTTATTCAGACTTTAAGTGTTATCTTCACTACATTTTAGCTTATGTAACCTTTGGCTTTCTTCAGATATTACTCAAACTCTGGAAACTTTATGTTGGAATCAGAAGTCTTTTTGGAAATGCAAAATTAATCCTTTATTTAATCTTGGAGAGTAGACAGTCTGCTTTTAATAAAATACTATGTATGTCAGTCTATTCCTTTAGTTTTGCTTATAGTCAGGATTGAACCTACTTCCTACAGATAAATGTTACATAGAATTTGTATAAACCAACTACTAGCACCACTATGCCATGCATCTTGGCAGACATTGTTAAACATTCTTTCTGGGTCAATAGAATTACTACTTATTTCTATTGAATTGCTTATTTATTACTGAGGAATTAATTATACTTTCTTATTAATGAAAGTACCGCCTACCATTGGATCAGTACAAAATTAATTAGATTCATCATGGACTTGAATTTTTTCAAGTATTGATCTAAATATGCCATATGTTAAGTTGCAAATTTGAAGCAAGCATCATGTTCTTTGCACTAATCAAAAGGTTTCACAGCAAGTGACCAAGCAGGTCAATATATGTTCTTAGACCAACAAATATGAACTTGCCTATACACACTAGTGTTTATCTTTCCTTTTAGGTTTAACAAAACAGCAGCTGCAGCCATAAAGAATTTTTAACAAATTTGCATGATATAGTAATACTGTCTTGATTATTTTCTTAGCCTACCTGTTGATAACCTCACTTTGAAAAAAAATCAGATTTATCATAGGTGGTTAAGACAGTGGTAATTACAATTTAGGATTTTTTTTCACAAAATCTTAAATAGCCACAATTAATCATCTGTCTATATTTTTGTATTAGCAGTGATGAACCTTGCAATTAACAATTGACAGGAATATATATTCCCAATTCTTTGGAGAAAAACAATTTATAATAAATTAAAAAAATGAATCACTATAAATTAAGTGAAAAATTGATGCAAATAATTAATTTCATATAGGGATCAAATTTAATAAACATTTATAAAGTTTTCAAGCATACATTCATAAAGAGTTCATAAAGATTTAACAAAGAATTTTCATGTATAGTTTAATTGTAAGCAGAAACTTTAACACCTTGAAACCAAAACCTGACACATACATAAAATATATCAGAATAGCGATTTTACCATAATTTCAAAAAGTATGAGAAAAATATATCAAGTTCCAGCATTAATTAAAACAAGAAAATTCTTTTCAAGTTAAAGATAAATAATTACTATATATTTGATAAAACTAAATAGATAGTAATTTCATTTAATAATAAAAATTTCAAGAACATGCTTTAAATTTCTTATGATAAAATAGAAAATTGTTTGAAAATAAAAAAGTATACATTCTTAATTACAGTGTAACAAAATTAATCATAAATATCTCACTCATGCTTAATAGTAATTATTCATTAAATAGTTGCTCAAGTGAGTGGGAGGGGGTATTACAGGCACTAAAACATTCTAGGTGGATAAAGTACTTAAGGCATTGAATTAAAAAAAATCTATTTCATAGCTTTAATTAAAAGTAGCCAGGTCAAAAGGATTTAATCTTTTTATTCTTACATTACTGAATGTGGTGAACACTAATATTGCAACAATAAATGAAAAGTGATTCATAGATGCAATAATGTCAAATACTTCATGCTCATTAAAACAATGTTCTAGATAGCTACTTAATCTTTGAGGACAGACAATAGAAAGACAATATAAATATATTATTTTGCATTATCAAACTAGTTTATAAAGTATTGTTAATTTTTGGTTTATAATAGTAGCATGATTTTATATGGTTATTAAATGCCAGGGATAATTTCTTTTGTTGATAGCTTGTTGGAAGAACAGTAGTTGCACTTTTTAACCTATAATTGAAGGTACAAAAATGATTTGGGATTTGAGCATGCATACGTCCAATCATTTAAAATGCTGTACATAAAGACTTTCTTAAGAGTCATTTTCACAGGAGTAACTTGCTATGAACAATGTAAGATTTTTACATGAAGGATATAATTTTTTTTTAAAGTGATCAGTTGCATATGGATTTTTTTCTTTAATCTGAGTTAAAGAGAGTTTTAATCAAGAAATAAGACTAAATATCTTTTGGGGGAAAATTTAGAGATAATCAATATATTAAAAATAAATATAATGAGAATTTTATTTAACAAAGTATCTCTTTAAAAGAGAAAAAAAAGTTTTTCTAAAAATGACAATGTAAATGATTTGACTTTTCTAAAATATTGCTTACTACGTAGTCTATCTTATGTCTTGATATGCAGAATAGTTCATGGTAGAAGTTTTAATTGAATTTCTGTGATGAGAGGCTTAATGAAATAATTCAGATTGAAAGTATTAGATTTTGGTAATAGCCACTTAATATGCAAAATCTTTTCATCCTCATGCATGATCATGTAAATCTTTTGAAAGTTGATATTCAAATAAGAGCCACTGTTACATGTCAGCCTCTTTCTAGACATCAAACTTCTGAAAAGAAATGATGCTACAAGTAGGAAAGTGAAATCACATACAGGGAATAAAGGCAGTTAATAGGTGAAAGAAAGACTAGCCAGGCAGTGATAGCTATTCTTAATTACTGAACATATTTCTAATGACTCTAGCAACATATTTTTAAAGAGAATTTCATGAGGTTTGTTTTTATATTAATTCAATTTTATTTTAATGCTGACAATTTTGAAAATTATCTATGGAACTGTATCGCTAAATCAGATATGCATGCACATGAAGAGTGATCAATTTTTTTGGTTGATTTCATACAGAAGTGGCTGTTTTAGCAAGTAGTCTGCTTTTTGATAATCAATGACAGTGCATTTCATCTGTTTCTGTAAAGATGTCCAGTGATGAAAACAAGAATATTTTCTGCTGTAAAATAAACAAAAATAAATAAAAGTCTGCTTTTTTTTGTCTCTTCCTATTTCTAATTAAGAATGAAATCATTTTCTGTAGTATAGTTTACTGGCTATTAATTATATACCATTCGAAAGAAAATTCTATTCCTTCAAATAAAGTCATCTTGTTTAATTTTCTTTGTCTTTTTCTTAAAAGAATTCTATCATCATAATGAAAGAAAATAAGTATCAGAAAAATCTAATAAATCATTTATCAAATTCCAGTAATGAACTTATGCCCTATGTGTGTTGTGTTACAAACACAAAAGTAATTTTTCTTTTTTATCAATCTCACTATTTAAAATCATTTGTTAGTTTATCATAAATAGCTAGATGCTTCCACTGCCCACTCAGGAGAGTAAAAACATGCCAAGAATGAGTTTGAAAATTAATTCATTGGTCAGTTTAGGAAATTTGATTTAAACTTTATAAAATTTCATGCCTAAAATATTACTTTAAAAAATTTTTCTTTGATCAATTTAAAAAAAATAG
The DNA here is from genome assembly GCA_036873565.1 of Xipholeptos notoides. Classification (NCBI taxonomy): domain Eukaryota; kingdom Metazoa; phylum Mollusca; class Cephalopoda; family Idiosepiidae; genus Xipholeptos; species Xipholeptos notoides. The sequence goes on along the minus strand of JAYKTE010339525.1, from coordinate 403 downwards.
TATCTGATAAATTAAAAGATAATGTCACCCAAGAAAATCTCAGTGCATAAATGCATACTTTTGTATCGAATGCATATTAATCTTTCATATAGAATGCATATTAATCCTTATATCTCAAAGCATGAGTAGTTAACAGAGCCTTATTTTTTTAGGATATTTTCTGATATGTAAGTTTTAACACTGAGCATTATGATTATAATGATGAGGGTCAAAGGATGGACGAGATCGACAACAAGATAGTAATTGGCAAAAGACCAGTCAGATGCTGGAATAGGACTACAGCCAAATAAAAGACAAGGTCAAATATCAAATGACCAGCCAATCTAAATACATTTCCCCAAGCACAAAAAAGCTTATATGAACAATCAAAAGTTCATCATAGTCCATTGAAGATTTCATACAG
>JAYKTE010339414.1:0-11051 GCA_036873565.1 Xipholeptos notoides | reverse complement strand
AATAGCAATCAGAATTGTAGGAATAATCCTGTTAACATATTAGAATACGTATAGCATTTGCCTCCTTTGCATAAAGTCCGGTTGGAGATTCTTAGCATATTAATGTAGAGAAGATTACAAATATTTTCTATTTAATTGAAGTTTAAGCACTTCATTGGAATTCTACTTAAAGAACATTCTATTTAATTCAAGATTAAGAACATGATTGGAATTTTTATTTATTTACATTTTTCAATTTTCAGGTGTTACATTTGGTCTGTTTGTTTTAGCTATTAGTTTCAATCTGATGGCAAATGACTCTCCATCTATAACCTTTGTTGAACCAGGGACCAATAATTTCACCTGCAGTAAATACAGGTATATCTCTCATTTCATTTAACAAATATGTTTAAGAGTTACTTTACAATCTAAAAAAAAATGAAATAAATTAGTTCTAGAATATATGCGAGCAAAATATAAATGAAACAATTTCTGCAAATAGTAAGACAAAACAGGTTAATTAAAAAAAGAAATCTGTTAAATTTGCAATTTGATCTGGGATTAAGTTAATCTAAAATCTGCTAACACTACTTTGAAAGTTATTCTTTTGAATTAAAATATTTATTAATGATTTTATATTAGCGGACTGTTGTTCTCATCTTTTATTGGTGTTAATATACTATGTTTCCGCCAGCTCGTCCTCTGGCCTTTGTCAGGTGGCCGAAACGTAGAGGACGAGTTGGCTGAAATGTAGTGATATAACACCTATAAAAGATGAGGACAACAGTGATTGAGAAATTAAAACAATGTGGATTTCAATCTAAGCTGAACAGAGAATTAGTAATAAACATACATTTTTCTCTTCCAAATATTTTGTGTTTCTAACTGAATCTAACTAATTATAATATTCTTTGCAGTTCTTGTTATACTTGTATTGGAAATGCCGATTGTGGGTTCTGTGAAAGTGACTTAAATATGAAGTTCAGAAATAGCAGTTGTGTTCCAATGAATAAGACATTCAATAGTTATTCCACAATTGGCCACTGTTCTTCACCTGAAAATATGAACAGAACTGATTCAGAATTCCTTTATGATTTTTGTCCAACTTCATATTCCTGGATGGCAATTTTAGGATTGGGAATCTATCTCATGTTTTTTGGTCCAGGTAAGAAGAATTTTGCTTATCATAAATCTCTTAAAATCCAGATTACTAAATACTGATATGAATCCCCAAATTCCCTCCAACTATGGGTCAAATAGTGTAATTTGTGTCATTAAAAGTCTGTGTGTACAAAAACTAACGTTTACCAAAAATGATTGTTCTCGGCATTAAATGACCTAAAATGGTTGATATGCCTTAAAACACAAACAAACAAACTAAATGCTGTTTTATCTTCAAGTTTCTTTTATTTGTATTTTCCCATAAAAGCCAAAAATCAAAAGTCATCAGTCTTAGTGTAAAATAATGACTACTAGCAGGAACCCGTAAAAATTTCACAGAATTTATAAATGCTTATTAATATTATTATTAGGATTGGTATTCTACTAAAAAAAGAAAATTATTGAAGATTACAAAAAAAAATTCCAAAGGCCTGAAAAATAGTAGAAAAGAAAAAAGAATTATTGAATTGTCTTGGTTTGTTCTTTTTGACGTCATAATTGAGAAATGTCGATGATGATGTTTTTGTGACACCAAATGGACAGACAGATTTCGAGCAAGCAAATTAATAATCAGATGATTATTATTTTCGAAAAAGTGGTATAATTGGTGACGTCATATTTCAGGTTGAGGAAATATATAAAAAATATTGTTTTGACAAGAGCAAAGAGAGTTGTCAGCTGAGCAAAAGGTGACAGGGCCCAGAACAAGTATTTTGTGTTTCTTTGCGAATTAATTTATTTAGTTAAAACAACATGGATTTTGGTCCTATGGTACAAACAGTCAAAATATTCTATTTCATGAAGAATTTCTATAATAATAATTTTATGTGTTTTTAGGAATGGGGCCAATGCCATGGACTGTGAACTCTGAGATCTATCCATTGTGGGCTCGAAGCACGGCTAATTCAATCGCAACATCTGTGAACTGGATTTGCAATTTAATCGTTTCAATGACTTTCTTGACACTCACCCAGGTTCTTTCAAAAGCTGGTAAGTAAAATTAAAATATCTTATATATTTCCTTTTAAAATAAAAAAACAAAAAATATTTTACCGAATAGAAACATTTAATTTTCAGTAATGCTTTTAGGGTTATTGCTTTTGTTAAAACCTGTTATTTTAGATAATGTTATAAAATCATCCCTGTTAGTTAAAAAATCATGTCTTAATGTTTTAAGATTATTCTGAACTAATTATAAATATATTTTATACATAGTTTAAGGTTCTATCAATCTGTTTGTCTGACCCCATTATATTTTAAATTGTATATATATTAGGGTAGGCCTCATCTCAATGAATTCCTAAATAAATATAATTATCTTATTTCTATTAAGGATTTTAACTAATAAAAATCATTACTAAATTATGAAGCCTCATCTCAATGAATTCCTAAAATAAATATATCATTATTGTTTATTATTGCAGGTACTTTTTGGCTGTTTATAGTTCTTTCTGTCCTTGGATTGATTTTCTTGGCTGTATGTCTCCCTGAAACTAAAGGACTTCAACTTGAAGAAGTTGAGGTAGTTTTTCAGAACACATCACTTTGTAATTGTCGAAGAAGAAAATACAAAGATTTAAATCATGAAACAACTTGATATGAAATTCTATATAAACTTTTTTTAAAATAACTTAAACATTAATTGAACGACCTAACTGAATACCGCAATGGTTTTCTTTAATCTTTACTTGATGATGGTTGATATTGTTTGGGAATTTTAATAATTGTACAAAAATGCATGTTAATAAGTATATGCATAACATTATTTATAATAAATATTCTACATATAGGTATTATATATATATATATATATATATATTTATTTATTATACACATAAAAATTGTAAAGGATTTGAAAAATTCAACACAATTATATTTTTTTATTTTCTGTAAAAGATTATAAATTTTTTAACATTTTAAAATGTCTTTTGTCATTGATTTCAAGTCATTTTACTGTTTTGCGAGTATTTTTGTAGAAAAAAAATATTTTCCAATTTTCATTTATTTTTGAAAATGTAGGAATTAGTCAATAGAAAAGCCATGAGTGAGCATGTATGCACCTCTGCTATTCTTTGTTAATAAAAAAGCTATTGTCTAAGATTTAACAAAACCTTTGAAAAATGATTCCACTTCTTTTATTTTACCATCCAAAAATGTATTTGAGTGCTTAAAAAATGGTAATCAGTCAGCGAGATATCAGAAGAATACGATCGTGTCATATTCCAATTCTGTGAATTTCTGCAAAATAATTCTTGCAACATGTGGCCATGCAGAATTTGTTAAGTCAATTCACCAATTCAGCTTGCAATGTATTTCATGAATTGCCGTAAAGCTCTGCAGAAATTCTCTAATCAGCTTGGAGAAAACTGTAGTGGATAACATTAATTGCAGATCACTGGATAATCTTGCTGATGCCATTTTGGTTTCGAAAAATGTTTGGGGGGTGCTGGGGGGCTCCTCAATGAGATCAATGACTTGAGGACTCATGAGGGGTCCTTTAGTCATTGACCTCATCATCCATGGTTATCATTTGGGCTATGACAATATGCTTTTAAAAAATGACTATTTTGTGATTTTTCCATTCTTTTTTTATTCTGTAGGTATAACTAATAATAATGCTCTTTTAATATTGGTAGCCATGCAGGAAGCACTATGCCCAAGTTTTAACTCATGCAAAAAAAGTAAATTTATCCATTTTTGAAATTAAGATCTTTTATACATTGAAAAGTTTTTATCTGCAAAAATGTACATGATAAATGATTAACAATGAGCAAACATTAATTCTAATGAACACCAAATGTTTTACAGTAGACCCTGTTACTGTATATTTTCAAATATAAGTCAATTCTGAATATAAGACATATAATTTATGTTTTTTGTATTCCATAAATCTCTGCTTCTCTTTTCTTACAAATTGTCGCTTCTCATCTCTTCTCGTGTAAAAAACTGCTGTCCAGGAACGCCAGCGGCTCTCCTCTTTTTTCTGCTTGTCACTATTCGCCTGACCAGTGTCAAGACACCACCTCTATTTTCTTTCTACACATTTTGGATCTTAACATCGGTGAAGTTAGTTATTGCTGTCGTTTGTATGTGCAGCCACACAAGGCAGAAACTTGTGGGCGCTTGCTTCTTTGATGAATGTTACATAATAAACATGAAATGTTTTACAATAGACCCTGTTGCTGTATATTTTCGAATATAAGTCAATTCTGAATATAAGACAAGGTAGAATTCTAGCCAAAAACTTGGGAATTACCTAGGATTCGAATATAAGTTGAGTCTTCAGACGTCTTTTAAGCTTTGGTTGTTATATGATGTAAAATGTTTGAAGCCTGCATTATATGAAAACCATTTTTTACCAGACATTTTTAACAGGCCATTATAAACACATAAAAAATTTTTTGACTTTAGCAATAAATATAAAAGCTCTAATAGCATAACAATTATACATACATATTGCGTGTGACAAGTAACACTTAAAAACGTAACCGAACATTACAGCAATCAAAATGGCAGGCATATGTTTATGAAAATGAAAACCTATACATGTGAACAATAACTATAGACAAGTTGAAACAACCGACTATGAAACGAAAGTTAACGGCCTTGTTAATGTAGAATTTAGATCTATTTCAGCTCGCTCGGACACCAGCGCTGAACATAAATATCATGAATGACTGAATATAAGTGGATATGCTGAAATATGGATGGTTTCCCCTTAAAAGAAACTTGACTTATATTCGAAAATATACAAAATTACTATGTTAAAATGGATTTTTCAATGGCCATTATTTTTTAAGCAATCTTTATAGAAAACAAAACATTACAACTGATAAAGTAATGAAGTTTATTCAATTATATCTATTTTAGGAATTCATTGAGAATTCATAGGAATTCATTGAGAAATTATGAAAATTTAGTAATGATTTTTATTAGCAGACTGTTGTTCTCATCTTTTATAGGTGTTATTACAGTACATTTCAGCCAACTTGTCCTCTGGCCTTCGTCCTATCTGAGGTTGCGGTTAACCATCTGACGAAGGCCAGAGAACGAGTTAGCTGAAATGTAGTGTAATAACACCTATAAAAGATGAGGACAACAGTCCGCTAATAAAATTCATTACTAAATTATTAAGTTTATTCACTTTTGTTTTTACTATGAAATTATTCCTAAAAATGATGTACAGAATTCTCCAGATAATTTGCTGTAAATTAAACAGTAAATTATAATATTGGATCATGAAACAAGAAAACAATTGTATTTGTCTTGTTTTCAAAGTTAAGTTTTAGTTTGAAAAAAATGTAATTAATTGACAAAAATGTTGTTTGTTGTTGTGTTTTATGGCATATCAACCATTTTAGATCATTTAATGCCGAGGACAATTATTTTTGATAAACATTATTTTTTGGTCCAAACTTAGTTGAATAATTCAATATGCACTATTCAGCCCATAGCTGGAGGGAATGAGGGGATTCACACCTTTCCCAAGGGTAATAGTTGAAATATGAACACAAACGGAAGGACTGGGATTGGAGCTCGCATACTACAATTCCAAGTCCAACTGCCTATCCACTGGCCCAAATCGACTCCCCCAACAAAAATGTAATTGATTTATAGTTTTTTAGGAAAGCCAGTAAATTTCCATCTTCGCTCAAGGGATGCCCCACAGCCAGAAATTTCCAGCTTGAAAAGTGTTGGCAGCTTTTCAAGCAAATCCTCGATTTCACTTGCACGAACCGATATCTCCATCTGTTTCAAGTAGGACCAGATATAATCAGGACTGGCACCCATTGGGTGAACATTTAAAAAACAGCTTATCAAACCTGAAAGAAAAAAAAAGGATTATACAATGCTTCATAATTAATAATTAAAGTATAAATTTTATTGAAATTAAGGGGAAAAAGTTATTATTTTTAACAAATCTAGAATTGTAAAAAAAAAAAAATAGTTAAAACCTTCGAGTCACAAAGTTTAAATTAAACAATGACTTAAATATATTTATTTAGGAATTCATTGAGATGAGGCTTCATAATTTAGTAATCATAAAAACCATAACTAAACAATGACTTATCTCAAAGGTTTTCATACAAAACTATTTCAGTAATGATTTTTATTAGTGGACTGTTGTCCTCATCTTTTATACGTGTTTTTACACTAGGTTTTGGCCAACTTGTCCTCTGGCCTTCGTCAGGTGGTTAACTGCGACCTCGCATAGGAACTCTTGATTCTTGAGACTGCATCCCCAGTAACCACTACCGTCCATAGTTGAAGGCCAGAGTACGAGTTGGCTGAAACGTAGTGTAATAACACCTATAAAAGATAAGGACAACAGTCTACTAATAAAAATCATTACTAAATTATGAAGCCTCATCTCAATGAATTCCTAAATAAATCTAAAACTATTTCAAATCTGTTTAAAAAAACAAATGGTAAAAGTACTGAAATCTAATCAATACTTTTTGTGCAAAATTACTAATAGTCGCACACGTGATGACTAGGGATGTGATAATATGCTTTTATTGAAGGATATTCTTGCCACAGACTTGACTATTTATCATTTCTTTTAATTCTGTAGTTATTAAAAATAACTATAGAATAAAAAGAAATGGTAAAATCGCAATATAGTCAAGTCTGTGACAAGAATATCCTTCAATAAAAGCATATTATCACAGCCCTAGTGATGCCAATTACATAACATCCTTGTTCAAAGAAATAAATGAAAATACTGTTGTACTTGCCAGCAAGTTTAAGTTGCAGCTCCGAAAAGACCAAGTTATTGTTCTGGGTTGTTTCAGGCCAAACCAAGAATGGTGGTGTATTTAAAATTGTAGATGATGATGATGATGATGATGGCGGACGCTGCATTTCAGGGTGAATAGATTGATTACTTGGTGGTGTGTCAGTTAAGGATATTGACATTTCCTCTTGTGAGCTGGAGCCAGTTGACTGGAAGAAAACAAATAAAAACATTAGTGAAACATTCTAGCTTCTGAACCATAAAAAAATCTGTATTTTGAAATTGTAAAATAAGTAACTAGCATGAGAAAGTTCTCTTAATTTAAAAAAAAAAGTATCTTTTCTTTTAAAAAATAAACAAGTTCTGAAAAATTTATAAAATCTAAATATTTTTTTTGAATAAATAAAATAGGCAGTATTTTTTCGAATTACCTGATCTTTCTCAGTTTTGAACATAGCCATTTGTTTTTTGACTAAACAATTAGGTAACTACATACTTTGTATTAGACAGACCCATTATAAGTCAAAGTTAACTCCCTTTGACAATTTGGGGTAATAGAGAACTCGACAAGTTTTTATGAATAGAAACAGATCATCATATATCAGCAAACTATAATCGTTCCCCAGTAGGTTAGGCCGATTTTGGAACTGTAAAAACAATAATGCGGGGAAATTTGCAAAATATCAAAAATTACCCCAAGAAATATTTTTTTCCAAAATGTATTTATTTGCTAAATCAAATTTAAAGACCTAGTATATTGTAATTTTAGTTGTGATATCGGTGACACCGGAAATATGTAACCATAAAATTAAAACCGAGACAAAAAAAAAAGGACATAATAAAATTTATTAAATAATTGATATTTTAAAGTTTATCATCCATTTTCATATTAAGTTAAATAAAATGACCAATATTGTTTGGTTTTCACATCAATATTTAGGCCAAATCTGGCAAAATAAAAGATTTATTTATTTTATTTAAAAACTTTCACACCAAATTACCAAAAACCTGTTGAAGATTCAGATCTAATTTTTGGTATGAGTATTTAATAGATATAGACACAACTTTCGGTGTATTATTCTTTTTAATATTTAAAAAAAAAATGAAAAATCAGCCAACACTATCCCCAGGTATCTCTTCCATTAAATAAGATATTCTTTATTCTTTCAAACTATTATTTCTATCTTAAATTTTCAAGTCACCCCATTCAGAATAAAATATCTAATTGTATAAAGCTAGAAAAATGAGAAAACCTGAATTTCTCTGAAATATTAGAGTCTTACTTGTTTAATAGGTTCAATTCCTTGGAGAGCCATTTTCAAAGCTTCAATTTCTTCATCTTTTTCTTTCAATCGCTTCTCAGTGATTTTCTCAGATTCTTCATGCTTTTATGAAAATAGATAAAAAATAAAATAGGAAATGACATACGTTTTTTAGCATTAAAAATCTATTTTTGAAGACAAGTCGCTTTAGTTTAAATTGATAAATATATATACTTGGTTCATGAGCCTTTGGTATTACTTATTCCCCAATGATAAGGAATTTAAAAATAATCCAGTAATATAGGAAACAGTGGCAACAACCACAGCAGCAATCCAATAGTTAATGGTAGTAGTAGCAGTAATCCTTTATAGTCTCAGTAAAATTCAATTGAGAACAGTACAAGCAGCAAATTCAACAAGCAATGATTCCATTGGTCCTTTTGGTTTGGTTTGCTTGGGTTTAACGACCTTTCAACCTTTTCTCGGTCCTTTTGGGAGAGTAAAAATAGAGACATCCTGTGGCCTCTGTTCTATGATTGGTCAATTCAAACTTCCCCCACACATTTAATGGTTTAGCCAAATCTTTGCACTCATACCCAATAAGGCCCATTATGGGGAAAATATCGCAAAAATATAAGGCTGGAAAATGAGAAAACCTGAATTTGTCTGAAATATTAGAGTCTTACTTGTTTATAAGGTTCAATTCCTTGAAGAGCCATTTTCAAAGCTTCAATTTCTTCATCTTTTTCTTTCAATCGCTTCTCAGTGATTTTCTCAGATCCTTCATCCTTTTATGAAAATAGATAAAAAATAAAATAGGAAATGACAAATATTTTAGCATTAAAAATCTATTTTTGAGGGCACAATTTTCAAGGCTCTACATTGCGAGTTGATCACTCACATTTGCGGGTGATTTTTCCAAGTGGCGATTAAAAATAATAAAACACTTATTTTTTGGCAAGTTTTTTTTCACCAACAATCTTCCATATACTGAGTGAAAAATGTTGTTTCAATCTTTTTTTTAATTAACCAAGCAAAGTCAACTTATTTAAACAATGAAAAGTTTAATAGAATAGAAAATATAACAATATACTCTAATTTTTTAATAAGGCAGTTTAAAAAATGTTTAAAGAAATTGAAAAAAATTTTATGCAGGAGAAAAAGTAGTTCAAAATGAAATGGTTAATACTTATAAGTAACTAAGTTTTGAATTATTGGTTTATTCATAAGATTAGAGTGAAATGCCATTTCATGGGTTTGGCTAGTGACTTTTCTAGTTGGCTGTTAAATAAAAATATTTAGTTGTCAAAGGTCAACTAAAATTAAAATAGTCTGTAGAGCCCTGTTATTGGTTTATTCTTAACATTAGAGTGAAATAACATTTCATGGGCTTAGCTAGTAACTTTTCTAATTGGCTAGTAAATAAAAATATTTAGTTGTCAAAGGTCAACTAAAAGTAAAATTGTCTGTAGAGCCCTGCTTTACTTAGACAAACTTATATGCAACTTTTTAATAATTCTTTTAATCAAAAATGTATGAAGAAATGATTTACCATAGAAGACTCTTTGGAAGAAGATGCTTTCTCAGAATCATTGGACAACTGACGAGAGGCAATTAAATGCTGAAAAGAAAATTGTTTCTTTTTTATAATCTCTATAAAATGAGAAATTGGTTTGAGAATATTTCTTTCATTGACAGTTTACTGGAAATAAAGATTTTAGTTTCATATTAACAAAACCAAACAACACATACAAATGATATGACACAATATTTCTATTTCCATCTTCTGACATGTTAGGCATTGGAGATAAGAAAAGTTGCCAAGTAATCAAAGAAATGACGAAAAGCGTTTGTTATAAAAAGTAATAAACAATTATTTACACTGGTGTACAATAATTTTCATCAAAGCATAACAAACCCTGCAAAGTGAAGGGTAACTGTAGTTGACTGGTGGAAAAAAGTTTTCTTAACTCAAAGAAATCTTAAATAGGCAGAATCAACAATGAGGAATTTTTTGCTTTGGGTGTTCTCTATTTATAGGCTCAAATCCTAAATAACCAGCACTTGATTGGTCAGCCAATGGGGATCGTTGACCAATGACTACCGTTGTAACAATTTCTCCTGGATTGCATCTCATTGGTTTAGATAATCAGCCAATCAGGAAGTCATTGGAATGGACTAACAAGGCGCAGCCCCATGGTTGGTTGACCAATGATTTTGAGACGCCTTGTGCCATACTTGCACTCAAACGCAGGTGACACTGACCCGACATGTGTGCTAAGCTCAAAATATATTTTATTATTTATAACTTTTGACAAGTCCAATGACCTGCATGAGTGTTTTGTTTTAATGACATCCGACTCTTTACTGGCTAGCGCCCCCCCTAAAAGTTCATATCACCCCACCGAGGGGCAGTATCGCCCACTTTGAAAACCACTACTTTAAATGATAGTGACATCCCACTCCTCTGTCCTTACCTGTTGCATTCCTTGCAAAGCCATTTGAAAAGCCTTTAATTGTTTGTCTTTCATTTCTAAAGAATTCAGAGCTTCTTGTTTTGAAATGTAAATTTCATTTTTATAAGCTTCTAGTTGACATTTAAGGGCATCATTCTCATCACGAAGATTCACATCTATGGAGAAAAAAATGTAAATGGTAGAAAAAAAAAAGCTTTATTCTAAATTGAAAATAAGTATTAAAATCAGAAGTTAACATTAAAAACTATTTATTTTAATATCTAATTTTCCACATGATGCAATAAATTTAAATCTTACTCAAAAGCAGTAATTACTAGGGCTTTGACAGTATTCTTTTATTAAAGATTATTCTTGCCACAGACTTGACTATTTTGCTATTTTACCATTTCTTTTAGTTCTATAGTTATTAGTAATAACTACAGAATTAAAAGAAAT
>JAYKTE010339303.1:0-11052 GCA_036873565.1 Xipholeptos notoides | reverse complement strand
TTTTCTATTTGGCTAGTAAATTAAAATATCTAGTTGTCAAAGGTCAACTAAAATTAAATTTGTCTGTAGAGCCCTGTCTGACTTTGGTAAATTCTGTAGCAATATTTTAGCATAAGCTGAAGGTAAAAGGTTCGATCCCACCCTAAGGCAGTAGTCATCAAGATTCCGAGATTTCAACACTCTACTTGGTCATGGTTAACAGAACGAGAGTAAGCTACCCCCGTAGTTTGAATAAAGGGATAAGTTCAAAATTCTGTAATTCCCGATTACGACAATAAGGTTGCCAAGTTCGATCACCTGAAGACGGCCGGAGGGCGAATCGGCCAAAACATTGTGAAGACCGCAATAACATGGATGAGGACAGCAGTCCGAAAAATACTTGTACATATATAATCAAATATAAATATAAATGTATATATATATTTATATGTATATACAAATATATATATATATATTTAAGATATAAATATATATATTTGTATACATTTTTATATGTGTATGTATCTAAGTATGTAAATAAATTTTCATAAGTATCTACATTTAGAGAGAGACAGAGATGCACACTTCTGCACATAGAAATGCACATATTTACAAGCCTATTGTCCCTGATACACGTAGGGTGAAAGTGATCTGAATATATTTAGATTGATATGTGCACACGGGTTTAAATGATTTCCAAAGTATACAGATATACGTTTAAATAAATATACATAGATCTTGGAACAGGAACCGAAATACCTAGTTCAATAAATTCAATTACTTATACACAAAAAGAGTTAAAGACTTTTCATGATATTATGCATATCTATGCAATAATATATATGCATATCTATACAAGTGCTTGAATATACATTTCAAAAGTTAATAAGATACATGAATAAACATTAAGGTTTCTTATATATATATATATATATATATATAAAGGCCGAATGGAAAGAAAGCATGTTGTACATGTTGTACAAGTGTACAACGCATTAATTATTTGTACAGATAGCCTTTACATATTTGGGACATGAGGGTTGGCCTTCTTCTGTTAAGAATTAGCAGTCACCATATAAATATAAGCAGACCTGCAAATACCTCACACACACAAACTCACACACTTATGCAAACAGACCCATATGAAAAAATTATGTAATGGGAAATAATGTGTGTGTGTGAATGCAATTTCTTTTCTTGTATGAGACAATATGTATATGTTCATAAGACCATTATTATAGTACCTTTAGTAAGAAAAATGATATGTATATATATCCACAGTTGTATTTTGGGAGTAAAAAACATTAATATGTTTATGTATGTGTAATATTCTATTCTTTTGTTTTTAGTGTGTAAGTTCATGCCCTACGAAAATCAGCTTCAATACTTACACAGTCACACACACACAAAAACACATATGCACATAGAAGCAGTTAGTTCGATAGGCATCTGAGTGGTTTATATGCAAATGAAGATAAGAAAATCAGCTTCTAGAAGGAATGGTTCAATTTAAACAAAATTTAACACACCATTGAAAGAATTACACAAAAGTTTTAAGACTGCAGACCTCTTAACTATTCAGCCCTATTTTGGTCCAGAGACTTTTAATTTGATATATGATGTATTTGGAGCTATCAAACAAATTTGATTTGATGTTCCATTGGAAAAGTAGTCGCTAAGAGCTCAAATGCAATCCCAAAGCACAGTTTGGCAATATTTCTAGGATATATGAAAAATATATTCCAACAGTATTATATTGATGAGTTCAAATTTGAAGAAAACAGGCCCATTTAGAATTAACTAATTAGTTTAATTAACTAACCCTATATTGTCATACACAGACCAACTAAGACAGTTTAAGGTTAAGACACCTATTGTCTACTGGGTGAAGAAAAGTAACAGGAATCAAATTTTCAGAATGAGCATATATACCTTGCCGAGCACCAAACCAAGTTAGGCACAAGGCCAGTTTTATATGCGGACTTTTTGTGATCAGTATTGTCCTTCCCCTAGATGAGTTACTCTCTCTTAGTTGACGAGTCTCATCTTTGTGGAATCAGTGTTATCCTTGCACCTAGATGAGTTACTCTACCGAGTTAATGAGCCTCATCTGCCCAAGACAGCGAAAAGTGAATGTAATGGTTTTGACTGGAATTTGAACTTGTATTCAGAATAAGACTTTTAAAGAAATCTCACAAATTCTTGTCAAATTGCATTCAGCGGAAATATTGCCAACCTGTGTTCTGAGGACCCAAAAATATTTAGTCTAAGGAAATGGTTTAATTCACAGATTTTCTATTTAACAACAGTCATTTATGACCCTTCTCTAGGTTGCAAGAAAATATCACCTGTCTGTAGGGGCAGGCTGAGAGGGTAATGGGCCCTTGAGCAGAACATACAATGATCCTCCTGCATCAATTTTTTACAGTTATGCTTCATGTAGAGACTGTGCAGCAGATGATCTTGGCTTAACTATATCCGGTAGCCAGCTATGGACATTAGACGCACATTATGATGTGCAGGCAAAGTGGAGTGACCCAAGTCAGAATGCATGTATTAGGACATCCTTGATAATTTTATTGGCAGTCAGGTGGGTCCCTTTACAGTGACAGGCCCTCAGACATGGTCTGATTGACAGATGGCTGAGCCTGCCCCTGCCTGTCTGTCACTACCCCAACCATGACCATCACCATCATATCCGCCACCACCAATACCAACATCATCATCTATATCATTAGAGATATCCTCAAACATAGTCCTATTCATATATACTTGATTAATCTGTATTCATAACAATACATAAAATACTTAAACACCAATAGGACCTCATGGAAAACATAATAAACTAGCAGGGAATATATATCTGAACATATAATGATACAAACATATACATTATAATTCTCTCTTCATATTTAGCATTAATAGAATAACAGAGAAATAAGGAATCAAGAAACTTTCAAAAAATTCAAAGAAAAGCAGTATAAGAAAGTAAAAGAAGAAGTTTGGAAACCATCTTTTTAAGCATCCACTATAATTTAGTTCTCAATTTTTTTTTTCATTCTCCACTCTGTTTCTTTTGAATTTACTTACCAAGGTCATTCTTTCTTTAAAATGTTTTCTAGCAGAACTTATGTAAAACATTTTATTGTTTTGTGAAATATTTCAATCATTAGTAAGAGCCTTTTATATCTATGTTCTCATCTACACTGCAAATCAACAACAACTTATGCACTAAATAAATCCTTGTTCCCTATCATTATAATCAATGCAACCACCTCAACCTTCATTCCAATCAACTTCACGAACTACAGGCTCCGCTTTACTAGCAGGGGGCGGGAGTGGAATATGGCTAGTTCCATAATTTGATAAGTATGTGTGTAAAAGGTTTTATAACAAATCTTTTTTTTTCTTATTTCTTTAAAGTTATTTTTTAACATTTGATGATATTCTTTATTTTTTTTAATATTACTTCAAAATCTATGGACTATTTCTCTCTGTTATTATCAAAGATTATCATCATCATCATCATCATCATCATCATTATCATCATCATCATCATCATCATCCTGATTTACATATTCTTATTATTAGTTATCACACTGGTCAGAATTAGCACTTGCACACTGTGATGCCTAGCTTTCATTGGAGTCTGAGTGACAATCTTTTCATGATATTCTATTACACTATGCTCCATTCCAGGTAGAAAATCTATGAGGTTGCATCATCTAAGCTCTTCACCCATGTACATCCAGCCCTTAAGATTTGATGATTTCATTTGTTATGAAGAGGATGAACCAATTAGAAGACAAAAGTGACATGAACTTTATTAACTTTATTATATAATGCCTCTGACTAAGCTAGAATCTCCACTTAGTTTCTGACACCTTGCTGGACTGAAATGAATTCATCCTATGGATTATTATTAGTAGTATTATCACTATAGTATTACCAATATAGAAAAGTTGTTACATCTTTTTGCAAAGATTTTGAGTCTCTATAGTTCTAAGTGAACATTATCTGAAGGTGCAGGTTTCAATCCTACACAGAGGAATTAATTACTAAGAATGCATTTCCAAGATTTAACACTCCTATCACAGTCCTAGTTATTAGTCAAGAATATTCTTTAATAAAAACATATTCTGATCACAGCCCTACTAATAACTATAGAATTAAATGAAATGGTAAATTAGCAAAATAGTCAAGTAATGACAAGAATATTCATTAATAAAAGCATATTGTCACAGCTCTAATAGAAATACACACATATACAATCCAGATATACTTTTTAGATAAGAAAATGAGCCATGTGATAACTAGGACTATGACAATATGCTTTTATTGAAAAATATTCTTGCCACAGACTTGACTATTTTGTGATTTTCTCATTTCTTTTAACACTGTAGCTATTAGTAAGGCTGTGACAATATGCTTATTAAAGAATATTCTAGACACAGCCCTAATAACTAGGACTCTGACAAGAATATTCTTTAATAAAAGCATATTGTCACAGCCCTAGTAATAACTGACTGCAAGGATTCAAAAGATACTAGAGTACTGGAAAAGTCTTACTATTACTCTGCCTTCAGGGAGCACAGGCAGACATTTGCAGAGTTGGGAATCTGCTAATGGCAGCTATAAGGATTGATAGAATGAGGATGAGGACTCTAGGGAATATGACCAGAATTATGTGGAGTGTGTTGGAACATCACAAGGAGACTTGCTGTCCCTCTGACTCCTGTGAAAGCCATGAGCTACTTGCCCTGCTCTTCCTTCTATTCCTTCATTTGCTTGTTTGTGTTTTATGGCATATTAACCATTTTTTAGTAGGCAGCGAGGTTCGAGCAGTGGAAACAGCTCAGTCTCTGGAATCGTATTACACAAGTTCAAATTCCAGTCAAAACCACTACATTCACTTTCAGCTGTCTAGGGCAGATGAGATTCGTTAACTTGGAAGAGTAATTCATCTAGGTGAAGGGCAACACTGATTACAAAAGCCCAGGGATAAAATGAGCAAATACAAATGGCTTTGTGTCTAACTCAGGTTAGTGCTCAACCAAGTAAATATAATATCAACCATTTTCAATTTTTGAATAACACAATATGCACTATTCAACCCATAGTTGGAAAGAATGTGGTGATCCATACCTTTCCCAAATATGAATGAAAAGGAAGAACTTGGATTCGAACTCACGTACTATGACAGCTTTTCCAATGGGCTAAGTCCACTTCCCCTCCTCTTCTTTCTTCTTTCACTTCTTTCACATAACACTCTCCTAATCCTCCTTTTCCTCTTTCTCCTTCTCCCTTCTTCTTCTTCTTCTTCTTCTACCTTTAAATTCAAACAAACTAAGATCACACAGCTTAGGGCAATATTAGAATCATAAACCTAAACCCTAAGCTGCCCATATGTAATGATATTTAAACTACATTTGGTAGATTAAGCAACAAAACCGATAGTATTTTAACAGGAAACATGTGTGCCTGCTACTAGAGCTTGTTTGACAGCCTGTTACGTCTGGGATATACATCAATTCTCATATATTATTTATTGACAGCCACAGTTGGTCTATATCTACCCCTTGAATAAACTTTTCACCCTTGCCCCTCTGTGTCTCTCCCCTTTTTCAAATACACATTTTCTATCATTAGGATTTTTCCTTTTGAACCTCCAGCAACTTTTTTATTTCTCATCTATGTCCATTTTTTCTGTGTTCCTCTCATAAATGATACAACATCAAGGAAATGATGCAATCTGGAACCATTTTCAAAATTCTACTTCAGTAATACAAAATTACTTTAACCAGACTGGGGGAGGTCCACTTGACTTCTAAACCATAATACTTATAATTATAATTAGAGACTTCATAGAGTGTCTGGACTACTCAATTCATGGATGAAGGGAAATTAAGACATTTTTTCTTGAATAAGAGTATGTCTTAGAAAGAGTTTAATCCCCATTTTTTTCTGTTTCCAATGTTGAAGACATAATTACTAATATATATTACTAAAATACACTTTCCCATTAAGAATGAAGAGGTTTTAGAATTGATGTGAAATTTATTTTTCTAAATAAATCATTTTGGGTAAGTGAAACAGTAACATCACTGTTAAAGTCTTATCTAAACAGATTGAAATAGAAATATTGTTTCCTTTCAAATTGTAAATAGGCAGAGGCAGACTGAGCCATCAGTCAATCAGACCATACTTGAGGGTCCAAAACTGCAAAGGGGTCAACCCGCCTGGCTGCCAATAAAATTATCAAGGGTGTCCTTGTTATACATTCTAATACATACATCCTGACTCAGGTCACTTTGCTTTGCCTGCACATCATAAAGTGTGACTAATGGCCGTAGCTGACTAGCGGAAAAAGTTAAGCCAATATGCACAAATCACCTGCTGCACAGCCTCTACATATGGAATTTAACTGTAATAAAATGGAGGGAGTTGACCATTGTATTTTCTGCCCGAGGACCCATAACAAATAGGGCACTCAGAAAATAAAGCAGATGAATGAACAGAATTTAAAATTTTAGGTTTCAAGCTTGATTATAGGTCACAAAAACATATCCAATATAAAAGCTTAGATATTCTAAATACTAACAATGCAAACTCCATACCATACCAATCAGAATTAAAGAACATTTACACACTTACACGAGTTTGAATCCCAGTCGTTCCGTTTGCGTCCATATTTTGACTAATACCCTTGGGAAAGGTATAAATCCCCAAATTCACTTAAGCTATGGGTTAAATAGTGCATATTGTCTTACTCAAAAAACTAAGTGTGGACAAAAAATAATGTTTGTCAAAAATGATTATACTCGGCATTAAATGACCTAAAAAATTGTTGATATACCATGAAATACAAACAAACAAATAACAAACATTTACACACTGGAGCCTCATCATTGTATGAACATCTAGAGAAATGTAATAACCTTAATAGAGATTTAAAGATCATAAACATATTTCAGAATTTGGCAACTTAAGAATTAAAGCACCTATTTTGATGTATAGAATGATCCAACAATTTAATAACAGATTAGAACTATGTACAGATTCTATTATTATTTGATTTAAGAAAAATTACAAACCATAAAAAATGCATTTGGTCATTGAAACAACATACTACAAAAATGAACCAAAATAACAAGAATAAGTAAGGATTTGAAATGTTTAATTTAAAACAAAAAAAATAAAACAAGCCTTATCGATACTCAATTCATTCAATTAGATTGATATCGTATCTTGTGGTATTTAATTATTTAATTATCTTGTGGTATCCAATGGCCATGTGCCAAATTATGTATTTATTTTATAAATATATAATAAATATTGTATTTTGTGGTATTTATCCAAAACTAGAAGTAGTGCTCAATTAAAATGTGAATTGCATAGCATAGCGGTTTATAAAATAATAATGTGTCTTTATAACATGTATGTGTGTGTGTGAGAGAGAGAGGGAGAATATGTGTGTGTATGCAAGTATGTTTGTTTAATGCATTGTGGGAATATGTTTGACAATGTATTTAATCTATTTTGTATCTTGGTGTGAGTGTGCATATGTGTGTTTTCGTGTGGGTTTATGTTTATGTGTATATAGATATACACTTTGATGTGTATGTATTTTTGAGTGTGTAGATGGGTATGCCTATATATTAAAATGTATATGTATCTATGTCCATTTGTATGTGTGTACATATATATGCGAGTGCATGTGCTTTGTTGTTTTCTTTCATAAAAGAGAGAACTGCTAAATGAGTTCACCTAAAATTTGACACAGAAGTTTATTATTACAAAGCAAAGTTTCATTATAAAAGACAATACAAGTCCACCAATCTAAATCTAAATCTATCTATCTATCTATCTATCTATCTATCTATCAATCTGTCTGTCTGTCTGTCTTTCTGTCTGCCTGTCTATCTATCTATCTATCTATCTATCTATCTATCTATCAATCTAACTGTCTCTTTTATGTTAATTATTTACATGAAAGCTATCTATCTACCTATCTATCTATCTGTCTAGCTATCTATCTAGTCCTCTGGTTGTCTGTCTTACTTATTTTCATTATCCATATGGGTGTGCATGAATTATACATTTAATCGGATTAAGATAATCAAAAATAATTACCTTTATTAAATCCATAATTATAACATGGAATATTTTTAGCTGACAAAAGATTTGGTATAGGTTTGACTGACATTTTTTTCTTTGTTTCACCTGTCTTATTTACTTGTTTTTTGCTTAGTTTCTTAATACATACCAGAAGTAGTAACTACTTTTGAACCTTCACATCAATTATATTCAAATTTGTTAAGTAAGCCCCAGATAAGATGGTTTCAGTAACAATCTGGAAGTCTCTAATATTTTTCTAGTGGTTGCCTTAATCTATGAGATGCGCTTTGATTTCTATCATTATTTAAATTATTTTCATTTTAATATTCACATTGAATATAGCTTTTTTATGGCTTGGATAGCCACAATAAAGACAGAACATGATGTAGGGTTAAGCATGTATTAGAAACAATAGGTTACAAAGGGTAGGAAGAATTGTTTGACTCTCTAGCTGAGCGAGTAGAGTAACTCCCAGAACTGAGCCCTCTGCTTGGGATTGTTAGAGTCCCAGTTTATATAGGCGCTAGTTGAGTCCATTTCGTTTGAGTCAGCTTGTTTGAATTCATGAGATGATGTTTGGTTATTAATATTTGAATTATTCAGACTTGTATTCTGATCTGTTTTATAGTAGCATTCTTAGAGATGAACAGTTGAAAGATAAAAAACACAGCCTTTTGTTAAAGATTAAAAAAAAACATAGCACAAAAATAAGATATCTCCAATTTACACCCATTTAAAGAGTGCAAGTTCTCATCATTGATATAAAGGATTACTTGGTTCCAGCATTAAGAGAAGAAAAACATTGTGAATATAATGATAATATAATGATAAAAATTAGAATAAAAGGCTAAATAATGTGAATAATAATAAATAAATAATCATCACACAAATTCAAATGAGTAATATTCATTATGAATATATCAATAAAAATGAAAGTATAATTTCAAATAATTCCTAAAATGATAATAATCAAAACTGATCTTATAAATTCAGGCAAGCAATGTTCATTGTGAATGTAGCAATATGAGAAGATGATGATGATGATGATGATGATGATGATGATGATGCCATCTGTTTGTCTTAAGAGATGATGGAGAAAGATGGTATCAAACTATGTATGTTTGTCAGACAGTCTACAGATTTGTTTATAGTGGTGAAGGCTTGTGTAGCACCATCCACACTGCCAATACACACAGTCAGTGCAAGGTATGCGACAGACTACATGAACAACAGACCTACCCGTCTTACCAAAGACCAAGGGTGCATCCGCCCAGTGGTTTAACTGCACCCCCAGACACTAACCATGTCCTAGCGCAAGATATGGTACCTGGTATTCATAAATGCTTCTAGGGTAAGGTGTATTTATTTTCATGCATTGAAAGAATTAATTGTGCAAAGGTCTATTAGGCTTCTAACACATGGACAGGAGTTTGCTTTTAGATAATGAAATTCTTATTTCATTGAAAAAAGGAACCAGGTTTTAAAGATGCTAAAGTGAGCCATTGCCAAAAATTGTTGAGAACTAATGCAATAGAGAAAGAAAAAGATAAAAAAATGAATAAGGAGAATATTTAGATAAAAGATTTTGCCATTCTGTATTTCATTTGAATATATTCAGCCATCTTGAATAGGTTAAATATTTTTCTAAAATACTATTTTTTTAAAGAAGAAGGAGAATAAGAATAAGAATAAAAACTGATCAAAGAAAAAGAATGGAGAAGAAGTAGAAAAAGAAGAATGATAAAAAGAGAAAATGAAAAAGAGAAAACAAGAATGCAAAGAAGAAGAGGGAAGAATGAAAAATGAATGAAGAAGAATGAAGGAAGGAAAAATGAGGAAGAAGAAGAAGAAAAAGAAGGAAAAATAAAAAGGAAGATTGGAAGAAGAAAAAAAGAATGAAAAAGGTGAAAAATGAAGGAAGATGAAGAATAAGGGGAAATACACAAAAAAAGGAAGAAAAATATGACTCAAGAAGGAAGAAGTAATGAAAAGAAGAAAGATGGAAGAAAAAATAGAAGAATAAAAAAACAGAAGGAAATCAAAAGGAGAAAAAATGAAGAAAGCAAAAGAAGGAAAGAAGATAAAGTAGAGAAGAATGAAAGAAGATAAAGAATAAAAAACTGAAGGAAGAAGAATGAAAGTTGAAAGAAAAATTAAAAAAGAAAGAAAAAGAATGAAAGCAAAAGAAGGAAATAATGAAAGATAAGTAAGAAAAGAATGAAGTAAGGAAAATAAAATAAATTTAGAAAGATGGAAAGAGTGGAAGATGATGAAAAAAAGAATGAAAGAAGAAAAACTATAAAAAAAAAACAAAGAAAGAATGAAGGAAGAATATGAAGAAGAAAAAAAAAGAAAAAAAAGAATGAAGAAAGAAAAAAGAATTGAAATAAAGAGAAAGATGCAAGCTGCTTATTTAGATTAATTCATAAAGCAAATTTTAAAATGATTTGAAAGATTTCTGTATTTGCCAAAAATTTGAATGGGTTCTTTTGTAAGTATAAACAAACAAAGGCATATTGTGGGTGGAATCTATTCTATAGGGTAATGATGATGATGAAAACAATAACAAAGATACTTGCAATAATGATGATGATTAGGATGATGGTGGTGATGATCACTGTAACAAGGGTGATGGTGATGACGGTAACAATAAGGTGATATCGATGGTGTTGAGAACAATGTTGATGGTAATGACAATGAAAATGATGATGTTGATGATGATGGATGATGATGATAATAGCAAAAATGATAATAATAATGATAAAGACAGTAAAAAGGGTGATGGTGATAGTGATGGTGTAATAGTAATAATATGTGATGTGACGGTAACAATGTGGGTGATATTGATAGTGTTGAGAACAATGTTGATGATGATAATTGTTAACTTCCAACCTCCTTATTCGTCCCCGGATTCTAATTATCTCCCCCTGAATCCAGAGCTGGCCTCTAGAGGGC
>JAYKTE010339192.1:0-11053 GCA_036873565.1 Xipholeptos notoides | reverse complement strand
AATTTCACTTTGTTCGTTTTATATTAAAAAAAGGTTGAAAAGACATTTTTTCACTCAGTATTTGAAAGATTGTCAGTTAAAAACTGTCGCCAAAGGATAAGTGTTTTATTATTTTTAGTAGCCACTTGGAAAAATAACTCGCAAATGCAAGTGATTCACTCGCAATGTAGAGCCCCGTGTTGTAATGGAATAACCCGGCACCCCTCTAGGCAATATTATATATTGCCGGTCTACTCTTGACACAGGCAGAGAGTTCTAGACTAGGAGTGTGTAGTTTTTTCAAGAGTTTTAGACCCCCCCCCAGCACAAAACTGTTAAATGTTAATCAAAAAATGGTTCTCAGCATTAAATGACCTAAAAAGGTTGATATGCATTAAATAGTGCATATTGTGTTATACAAAAACTAATGTTTATGAAAAAATGATTGTTCTCAGCATTAAATGGCCTAAAAGGTAGAGATCGATTAAATAGTGCATATTGTGTTATTAAAAAAACTGTGTGGACAAAAACTAATGTTGATCCAAAAACGATTCTTCTTGGCATTAAATGACCTAAAAAGGTTGATATGCCGTAAAACACAAACAAGACAGGAATGCCAGAAGCAAATATTGGTTTGTTAGTAATTCTATATTTTGAGAAGGATCTAATTTTTTTTTATATGTCGGTTCCCACTCCTGATTTCCTTTTTTGGCTTTGTCCCAACACTTGAGGGCCAAAAAAATAAATACCCCCCCCCCCCTGAACACCTTGGGGGTGGGGGCTGAAATCAATTTCAAGGATCTTTGAATAGAAAAGAAATTGGAAAAGAACCAACTGGAAGGTTTGTGGGAACCTTGCAGACCTACCAGCATTTATTCCCCTTCACTCACTGAAGGAAAAATATGAAGGAGTACGACGTGTCAAGGTTAACAGGTCTAATTATGGATTCTTTACTCAACAATCTCTTATTTGATCATGCAGGGCTCTACAGACAAGTTTACCTTTAGTCGACCTTTGACAACTAAATATTTTCAATTACTAGCCAAACCCATGAAATGTTATTTTACTCTTTTATGAATAAACCAATAATAGGGCTCTACAGACAAGTTTAACTTTATTTGACCTTTGACAACTAAATATTAAGTTTTAAGTAATTATTAGGTCCATAGACTAAATCTGGTATTTTAGTTTCTGACCTGTATGTCTTTCTGAAGGATTCATGGTACCTTTAGGAGATGCGAATGGGTCATGAATGAGTTTAGTTAAGGATAATGACTAGTGATGACCAACCCCAAGTTCTAACCCCCACCCCAATAAAATTCTATGGCCTTGTGCCGAATTTGTATTTTATGCGGATCCATATTCCTAATCCCCTTCAAAGTAGTTTTCTTACACACTTAACTCAACGTTCCTTCCACTGCTGGAAGCACCTCTGTGAGTCTTCCAAGAAGGATGTTGGCAAGTCGATTTGGCTGAGTGGATAGGAAGTCCGACTTTGGAATCGTAATATGCAATTTCGAATCCCAGTCTTTCTGTTTGCATTCATATTCAGACTAATAACCTTGGAAAAGGTATGAATCCTCACTTTCCCTCCAGCTATGGGTTAAATAGTGCATACTGTGTTATTCAAAAATATAAAACAAAACTTAGTGTGGACAAAAAATAACGTTTATCAAAAATGATTGTTCTAGGCATTAAATGACCTAAAATGGTTGATGTGCCGTAAAACACAAGTAAACTTAAACCCAAATTTAATCAAAAAGCACTTAAATTCATAAGTTCACTTTTTACTTCATTGCGTCTACTGCCACTTTTATATAGTCACTACTTTTATATAGTCACCATTTTTATATAGCCACTGACTGCTCACTCGTATCTTATTCACTGGTCTGTAACTACAACTAGGTTTAATTAACTATTATCCCCAACAACCACTGCTGCTGCTCACTCAGTGCTTTGCTTAGCTCAACTCAACCACAAAAACACAACAGCAAGAATCATTTATTTTTGACCCTTTAAATTAATAAAACTAAAATAACAATAAAAAAACCCCTTTTCCCTGGCAAGAAAGAAAGAAAATTAGGGAGGGGGAAGAAAAGTGAAAGAGATTTTTCTTTCTTTAACCCTTTGGATCCTAAAAGGCCGATATATCGGCCCAGGCGAAATAGTGCAAAATACGACACGGCCGATATTTCGGCCCTCTACTTATAGAACGGTTGGTTTTAGCTATTTAGTAAGTTTCAGGTCCCTCCCTTTGTACCAGGAAGGGCCGATAGTGCAAACAAAAATACACGGCCGATATTTCGGCCTTCCACTTATAGAACGGCTTTCTGGTTTTGGCTTTAGTAAGTTTGCTATGTCAGGTCCCTCCCTTTGTATCTGGAAGGGTCAATAGTGCAGAATACGACACGGCCGATATTTCGGCCCTTGTTTTTCTTATAAAACGGCTCTGATTTGGCTAGTTGGCAATCATTTTTTTAAGTCAGGGTCCAAAAGGTTAAAAAGTGTGAAAAAAAAAGAAAGAAAAAATACTTTTCGTTTTATCCCCCTCCCTCTTCTGAAATAAAATTCTTAACCCTTTAGAACCTGAAAAGCCGATATATCGGCCCTGGTAACCTAGCGAAAAATACAACACGGTCGATATTTCGGCCCTTCATGATTTGCTAAAGTAATTTAGCTAAATACGTAATCGTATTTTTCTCTAGTTATCACTTTTTACGTCAGGGTCCAAAAAGGGTTTTTAAACCAAAAAATTGAGCGAGCAACCATAGTTTTTAGTCCAGTCTGGCACAAGGCTTTGAAAAGTGAGCGTCCCCCCCAAAAAAAAAAACAAAAAAAAAACGTGTTGTTGTCACTCTAAATTTATAACTTATGATTTTAAAAAAAAATTTGTTTATATATCCTCCTCGGCACGTGATATCAGCTCGCTCGACCGACACTTACACAAACACCATCACCCACCTCGCTCGCTCGACCCATATAACTGAACTAATATCCCCATCTCTTCTCTTCTTTCATTAAAAAACTTATTGATTATTACAAAATCGAATAGAAATTTAATACAGGAACAAAATACGGTAGTGCTTCTTCTTGCGCGCGCGAAAGTTCTAATCATTCCAAACCTACCCAATTAAAAAAAAAAAATTATTTCAACCAAATTTTTAACCAACCAATAAGTTTAAAAAGAAGCAAAATTATTAATTTAAAAAAAAATCTGATACTAATTATAATAATAATAATAATAATAATAATTATAATAAACACATTTGTAAAAAAAAATGAAATAATATTTATTATAAAAATTCATTTCAAAGTTTTTATTGTAAAAAAAAAAACTTCAGTTTTGATACAAAAAACTCTAAAGTAAAAACAAAAAAAGTCAAACCCTTTCCAAAAAAATCATCTTAACCCTTAGAACCCTTAAGGGCCGATATATCGGCCCTGGTGACTTAGGAGCTAAAAACGAGACGGCTGAGATTTTTTCGGCCCTCTATGGTCGTCTAGAACGGACGGCTGTGGTTTTGGCTTGTTAGTAATTTTGCCCAGGGTCAAAAAAAGGGGTTAATCTTAACTAATTATTATTTAATTTTAAGGGTTAATTTTTTGGTCGAATTTGTTTTTAAACAAAAAAGTCAAGCCCTTTTTACAAAATCATCTTAACTTAGACTCTTAACTAATTATTAT
Source organism: Xipholeptos notoides (assembly GCA_036873565.1). NCBI lineage: Eukaryota > Metazoa > Mollusca > Cephalopoda > Idiosepiidae > Xipholeptos > Xipholeptos notoides. Next base: position 7,390 of record JAYKTE010339192.1, on the reverse strand, counting down.
TTAATATTTGGGGTTAAATGACTTTTTTGGTTTAATTTTTTTTAAATAAAAAAAAGTCCAACCTTTTAAAAAAAAATCAACTAATTATTATTTAATTTTAAGGGTTAAATGACTTTTTTGGTCTATTTTTTTTTAAAAATCAACTAATTATTATTATTATTTAATTTTAAGAGTTAATGACATTTTTGGTCTAATAATTTTTTTTTAATAAAAAAAAAGGTCTAACCTCTTTTTTTAAAAAATCGACTAATTATTATATAATTTTAAGGGTTAAATGACATTTTTGGTCTAATTTTTTTAAGAAAAAAAGTCAAGCCAAGCCCTTTTTAAAAAATCATCTTATTTATTTTTATCTGTCAATAAATGACGTTTTTGATCTAATTTTTGTTTTAAACAAAAACAAAAAAAACAAAAACTTAAAGAAAAATGCCTCCAAAAAATCGATTCATTTTTTGGAGCTTATTTTGAACATTTTGTGCACATTGTTGAATTTGAAGGCTAAGTCGGTGTTTTGTTTGGAATTTTTTTTTGCTCTGTTGTTGTTGTTGGTTGATGGAGGAGGGCCTTAAGGGCTCTCACCAATCCCCCACTTCTTTCCTTCTAAGAGATAAAGACAGAAATCATTATAATCAATTTTAGTGATTTTATCCCCTTATAACGATACTACTGACTCTATTCTCCTCAAGCACACAGCAGTGGAAGAAGAAACAATAATATAGTGTTTGTGTCTGTTACAACTACTGCCCCTGCACCAGCACCAGCACCACCCAGAGGACTTGTGGGTGGTTCTGCTGCTGCTGGAGTGCTGTTGTTGGCTTCTCTGTTGGTCTAGACGTCAGAAAGGACTTACTTCGCCTGGAGGACTGACTGACCAGACCATTCTCGCTGACAGACAGATCTGCCTGCAGTAGCAGGAGGACAAGGATTTTTTTACTTACTCGCCACTAGTAGTACCAGTAGTAGTCCAATCCAGTCCACTCAGTCCAGTAGTCCAGTCCAGTCACCCCTCACGGACAGGGCAAAAAGGGCAGGGCGGTCTCGTCCGCTCCTCACCCCATTTTTAGAAGGAAGGGAAGAAAGAAGGATTTCTATTTTAACCTTTTCGAAAGATCTCTCACTCTCCTCTCCCACGGTAAGTAGCCATTATTATTTACACAGTTATTATTGAATATGATTATTTTTCAGAATTATTATTATTTTATTGTTGATAAAGAAAGAAAAATAAAAATTGTTGGTAAAGGTAAAGTTTAAGCGTCAAATAATCGTTCTAGTAAGTAGAAGAAAATCTATTTTTCTTATAGATTTTGGTGTGCTCACAAGAATCTGCTAACCGTTTTCGGGGCAATCCATTCCTCCCCCCTCTAGCCTTAACCACACTTAATGATTATTTGTTACAAAAATCAACCCCAACCCCAATACCAACCCTAATACCAACCCTAAATACGACGATGGGGTCAGGGTGGTTGGTTGATGTGCCTTAAGGATTTCATAGAGCATCAATCATCATCATCAATCATGTGAGTTCTTTTTCTTTTTCGTAAAGTGACGCTCAAACTTTACTTATACCAAATTCAAACAAGTTTCATTAAAAGGAATTTTAATTTTCCTTTTTAAGTCTCGGTGTGGGTGTGTTGTAGCGTGTGTGTAGGTCTTACCGTCTTATTGTTTATCTTGTTTTCTCTTTCTTCCTTGCTATCTTTTGTTTTTGTTTGTTTGTTTATGTTTTACGGTCATAACAACCATTCAATGACGAGAACAATTATTTTTGGTAAACTTTATTTTTGTTGACACTTAGTTTTTTTTTTAATAATACAATAATTTAACTCATAGCTGGAGGAAATGTGGGGATTCATGCCATGGCATTTCCCAATCGTTTTAGTCCAAATATGAACGCAAACGCAACGACTGGGATTCGAATTCGCGTACTACGATTCAAAAGTCCGACTGCCTATCCACTGGGCCAAATCGACTTCACAAAGTTATTAGTCCGAATATTAACGCAAACGCAACGACTGGGATTCGAACTCGCGTACTAAGATTCCGAAGTCTAACTGCCTAATCGACTCCCCGTTTTCTTTTTTGTCTTTCTTCCTATTTTTTTTTAATACCACAAATAAATGGCAGTAATTTGAAAGAGGTCAGACAGGTTCAGGCAGGACAGGACATAACAGTAACACAGGTTCTTCTTCATTCCGTTTCATTGATTGCACATGCCAGAGGTAAGTCGGGAGGGAGGAACAGGGACTATAGTGGATTGTGGATGGCAAAGGCAACGCCTTAAAGCTTTCTTTCTGTTTTCTGTCTTCCTTCTTATCCTACTGACTGCACTCAGTGCACTCACTCATAGGAGTGTGCACGAAAAATCCATATTTTTAGACCCCTCACATTTAAACTTTTGTAAAAAATCAATTTAAAGGAAATTTACTACTTTATAACCGATTTAATTTAAAGAAAAGAGATTAAACTTTGAAGAAAAACGACATTTTTTTCAATCTAATGAAAAGAATACAACATTTTTTGATCGGACATTGACAAAGATTTGAAAAATAAAATTTTAATAAAAAAGAATTCTAAAAAATATAATTTTTACAAGAGATTTTTATTTAATCATTCCTCTTTATGCACTGAAAAAAATATTTTTCATTCATTTTTTTTAAATTTATCAAAAGATTAAATCATGGTGGGTCAAAAACGGGCGAATTTTTGCACACTCCTACCATAGTACCATAAAAATCCACGTTGTTTTAATTCAATAAAATAAAAAATTAATTCGCAAAGAAATCAGTCGAACACAAAAGTTTAGAAGAGAACGAAAGTAAATCTATTTAAAAAAATTCTCTGTTGTCGTTGAGAGGGTGTATAAAACTCACTGTGGTTGTGAGTGAGTGTATATTTAAAAAAAAGCTTTCTGCCGTTGTGTGGGTGTCATGGAAGTAATGTGCGATTCTTTTCACCTTCGCCTGTTTTGGGCCTGTTATCGTCACTCTGCTAATTGACACTTTTTTCAAAACAAAAATCTTTATATAAATTTTGCCAATGATGAGCAGAACATGTGACTCTACCAATACACTACTCTTTCCAAAGTATGTATCCCATTCATTATATTACACGTGGAAATACCCAGGTTAGTATTTAACCCGTAGCTGGAGGGAAAGTGGGGATTTTTAACTTTCTCAAGGGCATTAGTACAAATATGAACGCAAACGGAACGACTGGGATTCAAACTCGCGTACTACGATTTCGAAGTCCGACTGCATATCCACTGTCCCAAGTCGACTTTCCGTATAGATTTCTATCGCTTTCTAAAATCTCACACTTTATCAAATAATAATAATAATAATAATAATATTAATATTAATAATAATCGATTTGGCCGAGTGGATAGACAGTCCGACTTCGGAATCGTAGTACGCGAGTTCGAATCCCAGTCGTTTCGTTTGCGTTCATACTCGGACTAATAACCTTGGGAAAGGTATGAATCCCCACATTCCCTCCAGCTATGAGTTAAATAGCGCATATTGTGTTATTCAAAAATCTAAGTGTGTACAAAAAACTAACGTTTACCAAAAATGATTGTTCTCGGCATTAAATGATCTAAAATGGTTGGTATGCCGTAAGCCACAAATAAACTCAAAACATTTAGAATGAAATTATTTAAAAAGTTGTTTTTTTTGGCCATGACAACAAGCAACACCTTCCAAAGAATCGAAACTGAACTGAACACGTTCAACAGGAACGCCGCCCGCATCCCCTAAAAGAAAAGCCCCAAACCAAACCATCCGCACACCACCGACCGCGCCAGAGATAACGAAGAAACAAAGCTTGAGAAGAAGAAAGCTAGCTGTATGTAGAAATGTTTAACCCCCATTACATAAACGTGCAAAAAAAGCACAAATCTATTAATTTTAATTATTTTGGTGCTGCTGCGCTGCAGTAGTGCACTCATTGCTGCATTCATGTTATTTATTCAATACACTTCTAAAATAAACTATTCAAGTATTTTAAAACTTATGAAATTTAATATCTTGATTTTCATTGTTTTGATGTTGTAATTCATGTTATTTATTCAATACACTTCTAGAATAAACTATTAAAGTGTTTTAAAACTTATAAAATTTAATTTCTGGATTTTTTTTATCGCAAAAAACACACTTCTGTAGAAATCACAGTAGAAACCACAGTGCGATTTCTGACATAATGAAATGCATTAGATTTTTAAAATTTGAAATTTTCAGAATTAGAAATTTCTATACATTACTAGTAGAAAGCCGTGATGCGTGAAAATGAGAGACAATACGAATGTTTTTAAAAAATTAATTTGGTTGGCAGAGTCAGTCATCGTGTTGGAACAGAAGTGACATACGTACTTGGTTATATCACCTGGAGTTAAGGAGTGTCTGTGTGTTTGTGCGTGTCGGTTGTGTGTATATGTGTGTGTATGTGTGTCGTGTGTGTGTGTGTGTGTCTGAGTGTGTGTGTATTTGTGGGCAAGGTGTATGTGTAAGGTGTATGTGTTAGGACCGTTGTGTGTTTGTTATGTGTTGTGTATGTGTGTGTACATTTGTGTGTATGTGTGTGTGTGTCTTAGTGAGCTGTTTATGTTGCGCAAGACTGTTGTGTGTAGTGTGTGTGTTGCTGTTGTGCGCATGTGTGTGCGCGTGTGTGTGTGTATGTGGTGTGTATCTGAATTTGTATGTGTGTGTGTGTGAATCTGTAAATGTGCTGGTGTGTGTGTGTATCTGTAAATGTACTGGTGTGTGTGTGTATGTGTGTGTGTGTAAATGTGCTGGTGTGTGTGTTTGTTTATGTGTGTTTCAGCTTGTTTGTTTGTGTATGTATATCTACAAGTGTGTACTATTGTATGTAGTTGTAGGTGTTAGTGTGTGTCTATTTTTTGTCTGTGTATTTGTGTGTAGTTGTTTATGTGTGTATTCTTGTGTGTTTGTGTATAAGTGTGCTTGCGTGTTTACGTGTATGTGTTTTTATTTGCTTGTGTGTTTGTGCATTTGTGTATTTGTGTGTATGCATGTTTGTGTATAAGTATGCTTATACATTTGTGTGCTTGCATATATGGGTGTTTGAGTATTTGTGGGCTTACGTATATGTGTGTTTGTGTGTATCTGAATATGTGTTTGATTTTGTGCACAGACGTCTGTGTATTTTTTCCTTAACTTCAAAGATAATTTTATTTATAGGACAGAAAGAATATATTCAAAATTGAGGGTCTTTTTACACACTTCTACAATGAGAAAAAACTATGTCTGTTAAAACATAGGGTTAGAAAAAAAATTATATATTGATAAGAAATCTTTATAAGAGATTGGATTTTATTCACTCAGGATTGATTTTAAATACAATAACATCTCTATACATGGATTTAATTTGTTCTGGCAAATTATTTGTATGATGGATCAATTATTCCCATTGAAATACATATAAAACCATTTAATTCTTTCCACAGCCCCATAACCTACCATGGGGGTGAAACCGGTTGTTTTTAGTTTTTTTTTCTTAATTTAACATGCCTTCTTTGGCAATACGCGCATTTTTGGCTATATATCACTACGAATATAAAATAATTGGACAGTAAGGTTGGAGCAGTTTACCAACAGGCATTGGTAAATGTTGATCACTTCAATTTTTCTGCATGGAGGAAGTCAATGACTCATCCTTGCTTCTGATGCACGTCTATGACAGAGGTTGCTTTCTTTGAATCTCACACTACTCCCAATATCTACAACAGAGAGATGAAACTTTCAAGTCATGAATGCAGAATGTTAATCATAACAATGCAATTTTCAATCTCTTCTGATCCATTTGAGTGGAATAAAAAAGAATAGGAGTTAATACCCTTGGAACGACTCTTGTATAATAAAAGATAAAAGTAATAAATATTGCCTCAATATTTGTGATAACTTGTGACTATTTTTGTAATTCAAGTTATTTGGACTATTACTCTCATCTAAAGTGTTATATTGACAATGTTTTGGCTGATGTGCCCATCAGCTTTCTTCGGGTATTACTCGAATTTAAAGAAGCCTAAGTTCAGCATGAATGTTCCCATGTCCAACTAATACACAAAGAAGGCTTTAGAGCACATTAGCGGAAATGTAGTGTAGTGATGATAACACTAAACATGAGAGTAGAAGTCCAAATAACTTGGAGAAAGATGAAAGTCATAAAACTATGTTTCAATTGTTTTTAAAATCACCATCAGAGATTATATTAAAAGGAATCAATAAAATTATGCATAAGAGAAATTTTATCTTTTCTTCCTGTAAAATGCACAACATTACTGAAGAAATTTAATCTATCCAACCACAATTAAAGGGAGATAATTTGATATGTACATAAGGAGACACACACACATGCACACAACATACATGCACACAAACATATAATTGGAAATAGGTGATTCCAAAACCTGGTTAGACAAGGCCCATCAACTCAAGGAGAGAGACTTGATATAAGTGAAGAACAACACTGACTACAAAAACTCGGGTAGATGAGGCCCATCAATTCAAGGAAAATTACTCATCAAGGTGAAAGATAACACTTATTCCAAAACCCGGGTAGACGAGGCCTGCCAACTCATAGTGAGTAACCCATCTAGGTGAAGGACAACACTTATGCCAAAATCCGGGTAGATGAGCTTCATCAACTCAAGTAACTCATCCAGGTGAAGCCCAATACTTATTCCAAAACCTGGGTAAATGAGGCCCATAAACTCAGGGAAAATAACTCATCTGAGTGAATCAAAATAGAAACTTAAAAATCTATCATCGAACAGTTAAAAATCTATTTCAACCTATAAATGAATATACCAGTATCATCAGAGGGTAACATGATGCACAAAATAGTATAAATTTATTTTGACTATTTAAATTTATCCACACTCACTTCATAATCAGAATGTTCATCATTTGATATTTAATACTGGACCTTTTGCTTCATAAAAATTCATTCAGAAATTGAAAATTAACGTGAAATCATTTGATTTGGAACTAATGTTTCAGTTCAGTTTGAAATGAAAAACTGGGACGTTAATAGATTTCTATAAAGTTATTATAGACAAAATGGTTTGGGCTTTTTTTATTACAGCAACTCAATAGTGTTATTTATCTTCTTTTCTCATTTAATTTATTTCTTTTTTGCTTATCCTTATCATCATTATCATTATTATTATTATTATTATTATCAATATTATATTAGTTCTCGCACCAGTAACATGCATTGCAGCACTTGCATGCTGTCTATGGCTGGTAGTTTTCACTAAAATCAGTGTGACAACAAAAATTATCATTATTATTATTATCATTATTATTATTATTATTATCAATATTATATTAGTTCTCGCACCAGTAACATGCATTGCAGTACTTGCATGCAG
>JAYKTE010339081.1:0-11053 GCA_036873565.1 Xipholeptos notoides | reverse complement strand
CAAGTAGTTTTGAGTTTTATCAAGTACTAATTCGTCAGTCCCTTGGGTGAGTTTAGATACAAAAAATTGTTCCTTTCTGCCCCATGATTAATCGATGTTCTATCTCTCTGCGTGTTTAATGGATCTGTCCAATCTTTGCACTCATACCTACATACCATTATATATACCATATATTAATCTAAAAGGCAGCGAAATAAGAGTAGTAGTAAAGGCTTAGACTTTGGAATCGCATTATACGAGTTCAAATCCCAGTCAAAATCATCAAATTCACTTTCAGCTGCCTCGGCAGATCAGGCTCGTTAACTTGGGGAAGTAACTCATCTAGGTGTAGAACAACACTGATTCCCCAAAATCTGGGAATGTAGTGAGCACATAAAACTGGCCATATGTATGTATGTATGTATGTATGTATGTATGTATGTATGCATGTATGAATACGAAAGAGTTTATGTGGGTGCGTATTAAAACAAGTTTTATATTTTCCAGAGGACATACGTACACTTATTTATCATTCATGCTTGGATTGTTCCAAATCATTCTGTTTATATTTTCTGTTACGGCTCACGATTCTAATCAGGACTTGCCTGCCTTCCATCATTACTTTTCTCTTTTCCTTTCTTTCTTTCTTTCTTTTCTTTCTTTTTTTTTTTCTCTTTCGTTTCTGGAATTTTTAATTGTCTTTTTTACTTTGTTTATTTGTTTCTTTATTTTCATCTATCTATGTATCTGTCTATTCAATTCTATCTATCTATCTATCTATCAACTATTTTCCTATCTAGTTATCTATGTATTCAATTCTATCTATCTATTCAATTCTATCTATCATCGTACTATTCTTCCACTTGTTATGCTTCCTCCCCTTAATTTATTGATGTTTGCAGTAATTTGAGCAGCATTATTTCCGAGCTTGAACTCATACAGGAAAAGTAATCACAATTCTTCCTTCGTTCATTTTCACAATTTGGGTTTTTTTTTCGCTTATGAAATGAGTTATTGAAGAGTTGAAGAAATGATGAACAAATAATGTTTACTCTCTATCTGAAATGCTGAAAAACCCATTTAACCTAAACCAATTAGCAAACTATAGTAGTCATACTTAAGTCAATAAAACTTAAGTTAATTCACAAACCCTACTAGTTATATATAGATTTTCTTAATTATTTTTCGAAATCCTTGAGATGTAGTATGATGAATTCTAAAAGTATTAATCGGACTATTATCCTTACCCATATTACTTCATATCCATAAAAAAAGATCGATAACAATCTTAAAACAATATGAATCAATTTAAGACACCCGTGGGAGGTCGGAGGGTGATTCGGTCGAAACGTTGTGAGAAAGAAAATAATATGAATGACGAAAATAGTCCGGTTAATACTTTTAGGTTTTCTTCAATTGATTACTCTTGTAATTGTTTAAAGCAGTGGCATAGCAAATGGGTGTCGGAGGGACGGCCCAACCCGGGGGCTACGTGCAAGAGGGGTGGCTTTGGTGCAAGAAAAATAGAAATTTTTTTAAAAAAGAGCCAGTTAATTTAATTTAACAATTGTTTTTATAATTCAAATTATACATGTTTTGTTTTGAAAAATCTTTGGTTTTCTTTGATGACAACGGCTGTATATGTATACCAGTCGTGTAATAAGTCTAGGACTAATAGCAGCAGCAATCTAAATTTAGATCCTAGATTGTAGTTCCATGAAAATAAATATGTTGAGAACTTTTTGGAATTTTGAAGGTTAACGGATAATCAACAGTCATAGAGGGGTCGGCAAATATTATGACAGTCCCGGGCAGCAAAAACAGTTGATTAATATCAAAGGCCAGTTAAGTAAATTAGACCAAGGAGGGAGATTTTAACCCTGTCCCTGGCCGATGGATTTGTCTCGACATTGTTTATAAATTTTTAAATGAAGAATGATATGTCTTTTTTTTTTGGTGTCTTACGCTTTACTCGGGCATCGAATTCTGCTTTCTTCTGTGGATAACGGTGATTATAATGATTTCTTGTTGTTGTTGTTGTTGTTGAGCAGGAAGACCTTTCGGGCTTGGATCAGTCTTCCCATTGTTTATAGAGTTTCCAAAATCTTAGAGTATTCAGAGACTCCCAGTCCTCACCCTAGGGGGCAACTCTAATCGAGGAGGTTTTTAACCTGGTCGGTCGTTGTGAGGGGTAAGAGTGAGGGAGAGGGAAGGCTGTTCAGTTGGAATGCTTAAGGCATTTGACTGATCATGCCACGAACCACCGACCAGCATGGTACGGTACCTGGTTTTCTTAAGTGGTCACCTATCTTAGTACTGAACAGGCTCTATGTTGCTCAACTTTGGCCTGGTACAGTACCTGACATTCCTAAGTGGTTACCCATAACTTTGGCCTGGTAAAGTACCTGACATTCCTAAGTGGTTACCCATAACTTTGGCATGGTAAAGTACCTGACATTCCTAAGAGCCTTTATAAAAAGTAATTGTTTTCGGAATTAAATGACCTAAAAAAAGGTCATTTAATGCCGTAAAACACAAACAATCATATCTTTTTTTTTGTAGCATATAGCTTTGGATTTTTGTATAATATAACACTGTGTAATGATTATATTGTTGTTGTTTTTACACTTTGACATAAAGCCTGTTAAACAAAAATGCTATCAATAACCATGTCTCCCACATTTCATATATATCTTATATTTCATTCTTATATATTTAACATATGACTATGATTATTTCACAATATAACACTGTATAATGATTATAATGCTTTTACTTACCTTACCAAACTAAGTTAAAGCAGAAACGTTCTACATCAAATCTTAATAGGGTTGTAAATTTAATAGCCTCGTTAGTGCGAACTGTTTCTTCAAAATAGTATACCTGCCTTACCGAGCAAATAAAGGTCGACAGCGAGGGTGGAGCACTGAGCAGTGGTAAAACTTCAGACATTGTAATCCTATTACACGAGTTCAAATCCTAATCAGGACCATCACATTCACTTTCAGCCATCTCTTATGAGTAACTTATCTAGGTGAAGAGCAACAACACTGATTACCAAAGCCCGGGGATATACTTCCCTGGAGAAGGAACTTGGGCCACCCACTCCACTACCATGGCCCAGTAAAATATCATTTAGAAATAGATCCGAGTGGAAGAAGATAGTTTGCCAAACGCTGGACCAGCGCTGACACTTCCGACGAGAGGTCGACATACCATAAAATACAACCTTGAACTTATTTCTTAAGGAAGCTATATTTACGAAATTGAGAATATAATGTAGTATTATCAAATGAAGTCAAGTGAGAGATAAATACAGTAATTCTTTATGCAAATAAAAGAGGATTTCGGTTGAAAATTATCAAGTCAGTTTTTTTCTTGAAAGTGCTCTGTAAAAGTAGAGCGATGAATAAGTCTTCCGGCAAAGAACGGGGCTTATTTTATTCGTTTGTAACATCGACTTGGATAAGCGGCCATTAGCTAACCTCACGACCTGAGGAATAGACAAGAGGATTACTATGTATATTTATTATACGGACTGTAGTCCTCATCATTATATCCATTGAATTCACTACGTTTCGGTCAGGGGAGGTCCACATGGGGCAGTGAATAGACAGTCGGACTTCGGAATGTAATACGCGAGTTTGAATCTTAGTCGTTCCGTTTACGTTTTTGACTGATACCCTCGGGAAAGGTATGAATCCTCACATTCCTTCCAACTATGGATTAAATAGTGCATACAATGTTATTTAAAAAACTAGGTGTGGACAAAAAGAATGTTTATCAAAAATGTTTGTTATCGACATTAAATGACCTAGAAAAAGGTTGATATGCCGTAAAACACAAACAAACGTTTCGGACAATTATTGCTTGGGTCTTCTTCGGGTGAAAGAGGTTTTTTTTTTGTCTGCGAGAGGATCAAATCTGCAATGTAATATTTTTTGTACTGTTAAAATCATTGTGTTTTAATTTAAACAGAAAGTATCGCCTGACCTTGATCAAGTGCCAAGGGTTGCTTTGATACTCTTTTATGTTTTTTTTTTATTTGTGTTTTTTTTATAATTCCAAGATTTTTTCTTGCTTAGAAAACTGTCATAGTTCTTTGAAAGCCGAAAGCTATTTTCGTAAACTGCTTTTAGTATATTTAGGTAGAATATCGTTATTCAGATATAGTTATTAAAAATAATTTTAATTTTTTCTTTTTAATATTTTTAAATACATTTTTTTCTTGTTTTCTAACAAGAAAATTAGTTTCAGCAACAAAATAAACACATCAAATCGAAATACAACAAAATCTAGAATGTAACTGACAAAAAAATGTCAATCCCTGAGGATGATCAAGGAGGACCGAAAACGATTGAAAGAAAGATGGGAAATTATATTAAGACACACGACCCAGTAACAAAGTTTTTGGTTAGAAAACAAGAAAAAGTTGAATTAGAAGTATTAAAAAGAAAAATTAAAATTCTTTTTAATGAAATATATCTGAATAAACTGCGGTTATATTAACATCCTAATAACCATTTGTAAGCCCCACACAGCGAATGCTATGGACCCGCAACGATCCAATGTTTCAAGTTTGACTCCTTGGCAAGTATTTTTCCGGCTTAAACCAAAGAGGTCCAAATAGCCCATATATCAAATTTCAAGTCGCTAGACCAAACATTGGCAAAGTTGTTTAGTAGAGACCACTCCTTAGACAGACACACAATATCACTTTTATAGTAGTTAATTCAAGCATGAGAATGTTTTCAATTATGGAATAGAGACAGTTTTACGAAAAAAAAACTAAAATCTCATTCGAGAATTCCGACGAAAATTTTTGTATATTTCTAGTAGCAATTATGTATTTGACCCATTCTTGTTGAGGGTGAACCCAGAACTGGGGCACCGAACAGGAGGAAAACATTCCTGCAAGCAAGGAGGAAAACATTGAGGAAGTGCGAAGATTAGTGATGCTAGACTGTCGGATAATTGTGAGGATGATATCTGAAGCTGTTGGTATTAATATTAGCACATTGAAGACAGTTTTGACCGAAGATCTGAATCTTCACAAATTGATTACTTATTAAACATATACTGGTGACCACCTGGATGGCCGACAGGGGAATGAAAGTGGTACAACACTCACCCTACAGCCCTGACATAGCCACATGTGACTTCTTCCTTTTTCCACACATGAAAGACAGCCTCAGAAGAGCTGAAAGAGGCATCGGAAAATTACCTGAAGAGACTACGGAAGAGGGACTTTGAGGAGGTCTTCCAGGATTGGAAAAGACGCATGAAGAAGTGTGTAGCTGCGGGTGCCCATTTTTTTTTAAGGGGACACAGTTTTGTAAGTTTATGAAAATAGATATTATCTCTACTGACATTTTCTCATTACTTATTGAACATACCTAGGTATATACATATATATATGCATATAATATACTTTTTATGTGATAAATATATTAAATTCTGTCCAAGATATTGAATCACCTTATACTATAACCTTTGAAAAAAAATTTATTTTAAATCAAAATCACCGCTTGATAAATTTAGACCACTCTAAATTATAGCCCTTATGTTTCTTTATTTTTAAACGTTTGGCTTTCCTGACATCATACTGGAAGGTGGTATCAATTATGGCCCGTAGAAAAAAAAAAGCAGAAATATAACATTTATGTCTCCTGTGATATCAAATGTCAGAATGAGGGTGCTAGAGCTGAAGAATTTTTTTTTTGGGGGAGGGGGGAATCTTGATGAGTGGATCTTCGATGTCTGAATGTTTTACCGGTTGAAGTATAAAGATATTAATGCGAAGAGTTGAAGAAGCCGCCACTTGTTTTTGAATTGTAAGTGATACCTTTTATATGAGTGACGAGCCGCTCCGTTTGTCATTCAGTCTGTTATTTGTGGCGGTAACTCTTTACCAAAACGCACCCAATTGAAAGATAACAATTAATTTATAACATATTTGCTGTTTAACATATATTTCATATTAAAACTTGATATAATAAAAGAGCAAGCTCCTGTTTGTCTGTCCAAAGTCTACCAAATTGAAGGTGCCTGTAGGTTTGTCTTCCAAATTGAATCCTTTCTATGATGAGAGAGCTGTCTGTTGAAAATATTTTTATATTAGATACTTGATATAATAAAAGAACTAGCTTGTGTCTGCCTGTCTGTCCAAAGTCTACCAAATTGCTACTTCAAGGTGTCTGTAGGTTTTTCCAAAGACTTACAAATTGAATCCTTACAATAATAAGAGAACTGCCTGTTCAAAATATTTCATATTAGACTAGCAATATTTCCTGGTCTTGACCGGTGGTGGGTGCGTTTGCCTCCTTAGCATCTATTTTTCTGTCTGAAAGCCAAATCAAATTTGTTCATCATGTCCGAATACACCATATATCAAATTTCAAGTATCTAGACCAAAAACCGGCAAAGTATTTCGGAAGTCTGAAGTTATGAGTAGAGTTGTGATAATACGCTTTTGTTGAAGGATATTATTGTCACAGAGTTCACTATTTTGCGATTTTACCATTTCTTTTAATTCTGTAGTTATTACTAACTAGCAAATTAACCTGGCGTTGCCCGGGTGCTGGATTGCAGTCACATAAATTTTATTGAACTATATATCTGATGCACATGAAGTTACCCGGATGTGGGATTAAACAATTTCAAATTTGACCCTCATTTTGACCCCTTAGAAGTTATTTTTTCCACTTGAAATTTTACATTCAGAATATTCAGACATGGGGAAATCTTTGTAATTGGTTTTCGGTCCGAAATTTATTAAGTTTCGGACCGAAAGCCAATTACAAAGATTTCCCCATGTCTGAATATTCTGAATGTAAAATTTCAAGTATTTAGACCCAAAATTGATGGAGTACTTTCAAATCTTTCAAATCTTGACCTCTTAGAAAATATTTTTCAGCTTAAAGCCAATAAAAAAGTTTTCCCCATGTCCAAGTAACCAATATAAAAAAAGTGTTTAGTCCCAAAATTGGCAGAGTAGTTTGGAAGAGACCGCAAACGTCAAGTTTTTCAACTTTTACCTCTTAGCAGCTAAATTTCTGACCAAAAACCAATTAAAAAGCCTCCCCATGTCTGAATATCCTGAATGTCAAATCTCAATTATTTAGATCGAAAATTGACCGAGGAGTTTGGTAGGGAAAATTGTACACAGACAGACAGAAAGACAGACAATTTCACTGTTATAGATAACAGTATTACTCGGCCTTGATTGGGAATTGCTTTGATACTCTTTTTATGCCCATACTGATTTGAATTTTAATAATTTCAATATTATCTTTCTTTCTAAAAAACTACCTTATATTTTTAAAATCCTAAAATTATTTTAGTAAACTGCGATATATTCACATCACGAGTGAATAAATAGCCATATCTAATTTTTTTATACGGATATCTTTTTAATTATTTGAATTAAAAAATTAATTGAATAAATTGAATAAATTTTTTTAATTGAGATAATTTTTACTTCAATTTTGTTCAAAGAAATAAAAATAATATCTTATTTTCGACCACGCGTATCAAACGATTTTTGGCTGAAATAAATTGTGATTAAAATGTTAATTACTCACTTTAGTAAATGGAATTGAAGGTAAAATTATCCCTTAATGACATGTACCCATTTATCAAATAAATGTTCATTTTTGGAAAGTAAAAACAACAAATGTTCGGTCCATTTTAAAAGTTTCCTTTGCAATTCTGTACCACACATACAAGAAGGGATGTTTGCTTTTGAGGGACGCCGGGTAATATTTAACTACATGTGTGACGCCAGCAAGTCATCTTTAAACAGAGAACAAGCCTGGTATTTACGGACGCCGTAGCTGGGGCCGAGACATGATTCAGGAGCTGCCAGAAGGTGACATGTAAGCCAGTCAATCGCCTAAGGGGCCCACTCCTTTAACTCAGTGGTTTAACCGCGCCCTTAGACACTAACCTGGGTATTTCCACGTCCTGGCTCAAGATCTAAGTACTGACCAGGCTCAACGCCGCTTAATTTCAGTGATCTGACCGGAACCGGTGTCTCCAACATGACTTGACCGTATATAAATTACTGTAGAACATATCAGATACTTGGTATAATAAAATAGCAAGCTTCTGTCCAAAGCCTTCAAAATTGAATCCTTCCTATAAGAAAGCTGTCTGTGTGTCCGAAGCTTTCAAATGAAATCCTTACTGCCAGAAAGCTATCTCTCCGTCTTTCCAAAGCCTTCTAAATTAAACCCTTTCTATAATAAGAGAGTTATATTTCTGTTAGTCCGAAGCGTTACAATTTGAAACAAAAGACCTGTATGACTGTCAACCCGTAGCCTACCCAATTCAATAACTATAATCAGTCCCGTGCTTATTAACATCGCAACCCTCCCGCAGAGTGTACATTGCGGCGCCACTACCCACAAAATGCAACTTGCGCCCCTCAACATTCTGAAAGCTTCAATCAAGTATTAGAGAGAGGGGATGATGGAGAGAGAGAGAGAGAGAGAGGGGGGGGGAGGGTTGATATTCATTTCAACATGCAAAAATGATAATAATTTTTGAGTTGATACTTGTGAATTTTTTCATTACAATAGCTCTGCAAAGCCAAGTAACCTTTGCGGCCCCTAGGGAACTTGCGGCCCCCACGCAATTGCAGGGTCTACGGGGGCCCTAATAACGACCCTGACTATAATAAATTAAAACTCAGGAGATAGTTGATTTACATTTTGATTTTACGGTGACCTATTCTACTTTTCAGTTTTAGAGATCATCTGTATTTCTTCCAGGATCCAATATTAATTTCTTCACTGGAATCCTTGGGATTGAGCTTGATAATTTGGGTTTCTTGGGGTTTTTTTTTAATTTATCTGTTCAGTATTTATTTATTAAAAATAAACATGAAATCAAGAGAGAGTAACTCATCTAGGTGAAGGACAGTGCTGATTCCAAAATGATCTGGGATGCAATAAGCACTTAAAATTTGGCCTTATGCCTTACTCGGTTTGACGCTCGACCAAGTGTGTATTGAAAAATGTGGACCGCCAAATGTTTATTTATTTATTGATATTTATCGTATTACACTCTTAATATATTTGAAAACTCGACATTTAAAAAAAAATAATAAACTTATTATTTATTAATTTATTTAATCATTTAGTTATCTATTTTGTAATTTCTTTATGTATTTCTTTATGTAAAAACCTAATATGAAATCAGAGGCGTAGCAACTGTTTTTGCCGTTCGGGGCGGTAAAGTTTGTCACCCCCTATGGCTGTTGATAATCCATTTACCTTCAAAATTTCAAAAAGCGCTCAAAATATTTATTGTATAACTACAATAAAGGATCTAATTTTAGATTGATGCTGCTATCAGTCCTAGACCCTTATTTGATTAATTTTTGAGTTAATCAGTTCGATTAGTGGATTTAGTTTCACCTTGTGTAAATAAAAAGAAAAATTCAATTTCAGTTTGTTAGTTTAGTTTCATTTTATAATTCTGGTAACATTTTTACGCTGTCATCTTTTACGGTACATACATGAGTTTAATAATAAAAATATATATTTACTTGGTCGAGAACCAATCTGAATTGGGGACAAGGCCAGTTTTTACGTGCTCATTAATAATTTCAATAATAAAAAGGAATACACGCCTATAACACATCTGACAAAAGTAATATGAAAATCGGTGAAAGTAGTCACCAACCCCAACTTCCCAACTCAACATTCACCTTTCAAATGTTGATTTTTAGTGCTATTTGGGTTAGGGTTCGGGTTAAGGTTGAGATTAGGGTTAGGATTAAGATTACGGTTAGTCAAAACAAGCAAAAAATATGGTGTCCGCCATAGTAAAAGTGGATATTAAAGACAATGTATTAAGACACAATGAAAACGATTTGTCGGTGATAATTTTAAATGTGATATTTGTTCAAAACAGAACTAAATTGCAGCAGGTGAGTGTGGAGTGGCTGAAAAAAGTGATCTGTTGGTGTTGTAGACTAACTTTTCCTAGAAATATATCTATATCTATAAGAGCGAAAAGTGTATGTGCGCAGGCTATTTTTTTCCCTAGCAAACTCCTTGGAATTTGACATAAAGGGAATTCAGATCTGGGTCAAAAATTTTTAATCGGGTTTTAGTCGGAAAAACATCGATTTAGATATACTTTTTTTTCAATTTAGATAATTTACCATTTTGTCAAAAGATGCCGACAACTGGTATTTCACAGAAGTCTTTAGCCGAACGTTCAAATAAAAAGCTGGCATTTGAAAAAGCTAGCATTTTTTAAGCGCCGGGCAAAGACAGGCAATACTTCTAGTTAAAGAATATAAAAGACAAAAAAGGCATTTGTGTTGTTGAAAGAGTAACTTTATTTCGGAGAGTTGCATATCGTTATTGGTTGTTTGTTGTACCGTGTCGGTGTGTCTGGGCCGATGTATGTATGTATGTGTGCGTGCGTGTGTGTGTGTGTGTGTGTGTGTGTGTGTTTGTGTGAATAGTTCAGTGGCGTAGCTAAAGGAGGAGATGGGGTGGTCCACCTCCACTTTTGGTGACAGATAAGGAGGGGTGATACGATGTCCCTCCCCAACAAAATTTTTCAGCCAAGCTATAGAGCGAGAATAGTCAGAAAACAGGATTTATTTACAATATGCTATTATATGATAACACGGTGATATCAGAGAGCTTTAGTATGAAGAAAAATCTATTTTTATAAGGTTTTGTCTAATTATAAATTTTCATCAAAAACTGAACATGGAAAGAATAATGCACTAAAGATTTTTACTTAGATTTTATGAAAAAATTTGTAAAACAATGATCAAAACAAGAAAGAAATAATCAAATAATTTGCCATTTTTCAATGATTGCTCATAAATATTTGTTAGTGCAGAGAAATGGGGAGGTAATTTTACTTTTTTGAAATTCAAATGAAATTTAAATATTGTGGTTATATGGCTAAAAGGTAATTATTGACAACTTTTTTCTGAATTTTTTTTTCAAATGCACAATATTTCTTCTTATTAAAATTGCTTTGATTTTTATAAAATAATTTATTGAATGACAAAGAAAATGAAAAAAAAGTTTCAATTTTG
>JAYKTE010338970.1:0-11053 GCA_036873565.1 Xipholeptos notoides | reverse complement strand
GAAGAAGAAACAGGAGGGGGAGGAAAAGAAGAAGAAGAAAGTAGAAGAAGAACAAGAAAGAAGAACAAGAACAAGAAAGAAGAACAAGAACAAGAAAGAGAAGAAGAAAAAGAAAGAAGAAGAAAAAGAAAGAAGAAGAAAAAGAAAGAAGAAAAAAGTAAGAAGAACAAGACCAACAATGAGAAGAAAGAAGAAAGAAGACCAACAATGAGAAGAAAGAAAGAAAGAAGAAGAAAGTAAAGAAGAACAAAAAGAAGAGAAAAGGAAATGAAAGAATGGTAAGAAGAAAAATAAAAAAAGGTAGAGAGAAAAATTGATAAGCACAACACTGCAGCAAAATAATAAGCCTAAAACAGTAACATCTAAAAAAAAAAAAGAAAAGATTGTTCAAAGAATTGAAAAGCACAGGAAGAACCAGAATATATGTTTGTTTGTTTGTGTTTTACGGCATAGCAACCATTTTAGGTCATTTAATACTTAGAACAATTATTTTTGGTAAATGTTATTTTTTGTCCACACTTAGTTTGTTGAATAACACAATATGCACTATTTAACCCATAGCTGAAGGGAATATAGGGACTCATATTTTTCCCAATGACATTAGTCCAAACATGAATGCAAACAGAATGACAGGGGTTTGAACTCGTGTACTATGATTTCAAAGTCTGACTGCTTTTCCACTGGGTCAAATCAACTTCCCCACAAAAATATAGAAAATAATAACAATTTTTATCATTTGTGCTCTAGGAACAATCCCATAAGCACTAGAGAGAAGACTGCAGGACTGAGTCCATTTGGATGGTAGTTTTCTTAAGTTATTCACTTTGTAATACTTTGTTCACACTTGATAGGAGTCTAGACACACCAGCAGTTAATGTTTCACTGTGATTTTCTACTGACATGACTTGCATATAATGGATTCTGTCCATTATAGTAAATTTTGGTGGGTGATATATGCATGACAAGTCTCACAACAAACTGTTCGTTTCTTCATTTATTTTTATTTTGGGTTCCATTCTTAAATGCCAGCGAGGGTGGAGCAGTGGTAAAAGCTTGGACTCTGGAATCGTATTGCATGAGCTCAAATCCCAGTCAAAATCATTACATTAACTATCCTCTGTCTTGGGCAGATGAGTCTTGTCAACTCGGGAAAGTAACTCATTGGGGTGAAATGCAACACTGTTTATAAAAAGCCTAGGGATATAATGAGCAGATGAAAATGGCCATGTGCCAAACTTGGGTTTGTGCTCAACCAAGTAAATATATTCATTCTTTATTTGTAGATTTTATCTCAAAAGGATGGTTTGCAACTTTTGCAGTAGGTATGAATATCCTACTGAACTCCTTTCTTATTGCAAACATGGCATTTTCTCTGTGCTAGAATTTTATAACAGTTTGAAATAGTCATCTCCTGCCTTATAATGGATTTGAGAAGGACTGAGATATACATCCCATGGCAGTAAGTGTTTGTAAAAATAGGACTTAGATCTACATCTTTGGTAATCAACAGTCATAAAAATAAGACATAACTCTATATCCTTTGGCAATCAAAAAGGTTAAATCTACATTTATTGTAATTCTAATTACAATTTCTAATTTTAACTTCTATTGAAAAATAACTATCTAACAATTTTTCCTTGTAATCAAAGCAATCAACATTCTATTTAAAAGATCATTAGATAAACCCCAGGATATAAAGCCATGATTAACTGCCCAGTTATTCCAAGCATTATATAGTACACTCTGTTCCTTTTGTGAATGCATGCTTTCACAGAATCTTAATATGGTATATTGGCATTCAAGGAAAATAGAAAATGAAAGGAACAATGTGATTTTTCTGCCAATGATTGGGACTTCAATGTTAATTTCTATTTTAGATCAGGGTTTAAACTGATGTTTGGACCCACTACTATCATCACCATCACCCTCACCAACCACAACACCTTCATCACCACTAACAACAACACCATCATCAATAACCATAAAAATATAATTTCCACCTCTACTACAAACACTATCACTACTAACACTGACAGTACTACTGCAACCACCATTGGCCATACCACTGATATCACCACTACCATCCCAATTACCATCATCCAAACCACCAGCACCACTACCCACAATCACACCACCACTGCCATAATTCATCATAACCCCTGCAAATATCACTATCGTCATCATGACCATCACCACTACTACCATCAATCCCATAACCACCAACACCATCATCTATTACCACCATCATTCTTTTTACACTCTTTGTAAATTCTGCTAGGGTAAAGCAGTGGAAAAAGCTTGTTCTCTGGAATCGTATGACACGAGTTCAAATTCAAGTCAAAACCATAACTTTCACTTTCAGCTCTCTTGGACAGATGAGGTTCATTATCTCGGGAGAGTATCTCATCTAGGTGAAGGGAAACACTGATTACAAAAGCCCAGGGATATAATGAGCATGTAAAACTAGCCTTGTACCTAACTTGGGTTTGCGCTTGACTAAGTAGGTAGATATATTTGTAAATTCTAAATTGAATTATAAAAACTGTATATCCTCTACAAAATTTTTCAAATGCCTATGTTATTAGCAAGAAAGATATTTAACAGTGCGGTAACCGCAATAAAAATCTAATGAAAGTACACTTCAGGACTAATAGCCTGCAACACTACTTAAAAAAAACATCACCAAATCAAAATATCCTGGCAACAGGACAGGCTGAACAACAGAGCAAAAACAAAAACATTGTTCAATTCATTGAAGCTTTGCAAATAATACAAGTTGTCACCTAATGAGATTCTACCTGAGCTAATTAATCTAAATAACATGATCGATGATAAACACTTGAGTGAAATGTAAACTCATCAATTATTGATGAGTGAGCAATGTAACTGATCAATTTATTGTCAGCCAAACTTTTTGATACGTTCTAGAGTTTCTTTATTGAGAAAACTTGATTAGAATTTTAAAAAGATTTAATTAGTCGCTTTTTGATCAATTTTAATGTATTTACTTTGCTGGCCAAATAAGATTTACTTCTGTTTGAATGGTGAGTCAAGTTGTTGAGGTTGGGCTGGCTTTTATCTGAAAATGTCAGTGTTTGTAGATATGCGGGGGTAGTTTTTTGTTAATAAAATAAACTAGGAACCTTTTGGTCTCGGACAACTTTAGGTCAGAAATTAAGACAGTGAATGAAAATTATTAATTCTTTGCCCAGCGGGAATTGATATAATTGGTGAGAAGTAGAGGAAGAGAATGTGTGTGGGAGTATAATAATAATAATAATAATAATAATAATAATAATAATAATAATAATAATAATAATAAAAACAATAATGAAAATAATAACAGAAAAGAAGAAGAACTAGAAGAAGAAAGAGGTAGAAGAGGAAAAAAAGAAAGAAAAGATGATGAAGAAGAAGAAAGAAAAGATGATGATGAAGAAGAAGAAAGAAAGAAAGAAAAGATGATGAAGAAGAGGAAAGTGAAGAAGAAGAAAGAGAACAAGAAGAAAGTGAATAAGAAAGAGAAAAAAACAAAATAATAATGAAGAAGAGGAAAGTGAAGAAAAAGATGAAGAAGAGGAATTAGAATAGGAAGAAAGAGAAGAAGAATGAGATCATTCTATTACAGAGGCGGAAAAGAAAAAGGAGTAAAAAATGAACATTAAGAAAGGAAATAAGCAAGTGCTGAATTCTTAGATAAAAACAACTGTGATTTTAATGAATAATGAAATATTTCAATTAACTGTTGCTACTCTTATCTATTTGCCAACTGATTAAATAGTTTTTAATTGGTTGGCAAGTGAATATGAGTAGCAATAGCTATTCAAAATGTTTCACTATTTCTATATATACAATACCACTATAGCTTGGAATGATTCTTATCAGTTAAAGCCGACAACAATCGAACTAAGTCCTTTTAATCAGGTGTTATCTGATCAAGTGTAGTAATCGCTATTTGAAATATTTTGCTATTTTCAATTAGTCAAAAGTGTTCTTATCTTTTAATGTATGCATCAATGGAATCAAGTCTTTTAATCAATTTTAAGTAAACAAGGGTAGCAATAGGCAATTGAAATATTTGGCTATTTTCAATTACTATTATTATTCATTTAAATCACAAGTGTTCTTCAGTTAATACTCAAGTTTGAATCCTAGTCCTTCTGTGAATGTTCACATTTGGATTAATACCCTTAGGAAAAGTATGAATCCCCACTTTCCTTCCAGCTATGGGTTAAATAGTATAGTTTGTGTTATTCAGAAAACTAGGTGTGTACAAAAGAACGTTTATCAAAAAATTGTTGTTCTTGGCATTAAACAACCTAGAAAGGTTGATAGGCCGTAAAACACAAAACAAAAAAAAACAGGTGTTCTTATCTTTTAAATCATACCTCAATAGAGACAAATCTTTTAATCAATTGTAAGCAAACAAGAATAGACTCAAGTTAAAATAATTCTTTGTAAAAATAGTTTCCAAATTTATATAATTAGAAAGGTCAATACATCTCTAAGAAAAATTGAGAACCATTTTTTTTTGTAATGGAATTATTTCTAAAAAAAACAAAAATTTTTGTTTGCTTTAAATTTGTTTTGTTTTTTCTTTTATTATTGAAAAAAAAAAAAAGAATGATCAAAGTTCAGCTGAGTTCAAATGAAAACTGCCAATTAATCAGATTCATAGCCACTCATTAATTTTGGTTCCTGACAATCAAGAGAAAGAGAGGATGCGAGGCTGGGGGAGAGAGAGAAGTGGACAAAAAAAAAATAAAAATAAGGCCTTTTTTTTTAAAGAAAAAAACCTTAAGAAGTTAACATTTAAAACAAATAAAATAAATAAAGAAATAAATAGCTTTATAATTTTTTTCATATTTATTCAAAGTTGCTTTTTAAAAAACTTTTTTAGACAAAAAATCCAAATAAGGGCTTTTAAAAAAAAATTAAAAAGTTCAAATTTAAAGCAAATAAAATGAATAAATAAATTAATAGCTTTATAATTTTGTTCATATTTATTCAAAGTTGGTTTTAAAAAAAAATTATTTTTTCCTAAATTCAAAATAAAACTTTTTTTTTAAGAGGATAAGCTTTGCAATTAAAAGCAATCAATACACATTCTGTTTCAAAGTAGAGAATAAGAAGAGATCATTAAAATTAAAAATTAAATAAAGCAAATAGAACTGACACATTTTTATGTGAGGATTATGGTTCTTCAAATTTGATTTTTTTTTCTGCTGATCAAAGATTCACCTTCCATTTTTTAACACTCTAACACCTTTTTGTGGGGAAGCCAAATTAGCCAAGTGGATAGGCAGTCTGGCTTCGGAATTGAAATACACAAGTTTGAATCCCAGTAGTTCCATTTGCATTCATATTTCAACTAATACTCTTGGAAAAGGTATGAATCTCCACATTTCCTCCAGCTATGGGTTAAATAGTGCAAAAATGCTATTCCAAAAACTAAGTGTGTACAAAAAATTACATTTACTAAAAATAATTGTTCTAGGCATTAAATGACTTGAAAAGGTTCATATGCCGTAAATCTCAGACAAACAAACAAACAAACACCCTTTCTATGTCTTTTTAATCACTTTTTGTGAAAAAAAAAGAAGTGGGAAAGAAAAGCATTTTTGACAAATAATACAAAATTTTAAAAAATATAATAAACTGGAACATTATACAAGAATATTTTTGAAGTATTTAATCTTATAATAATTCTCCAAATCCTTGTAGCTCTATCATTTTGGATTGGGTTGTCAAGTTAGAACACCTGAGGAAGGCTGAATGGTGATTCGGCTAAAACATTGTGAGAAAAAGAATATTATAGATGAGGAAAATAATCCGATTAGTACTTTTACAAAATCTATCAGTAACCCTAAAATCATTAACAAATATATTTTGTTGTAAGTAACTTTTTAGTTAGGATTCTGTTAAGAAAAAACAATAGTCTATCCAACTATTATTTTCATTTCTACAAGAAAAGACAAAAACTCAAGAACAATGGAAGACCAATATAATTCTAAAGTTCTTTGGTTATTCTCTGATTTTTTTTTACTTCTAAAAGATTAACGCCTTTGTTGTTTCACAGTCTACTCTTATTGCAGTCTGTTTTTGTAGGAAACTGTTTTGTCTGTTGATGACACACTGCCTGTCTAGTGCTCATGAGAAGGTGGCACCCAATTATCTCTAAAATCAATGAAACTTATAGAAAATCTTTTCTCTCTCTCTCTCTCTCTCTCTCTCTCTCTCTCTCTCTCTCTCTCTCCCACTCTCTTTATGTGTGTGAGTTTATTTGTTTGTTTGTGTTTTACGGCATATCAACCATTTTTAGGTCATTTAATGCTGAGGACATTCATTTTTGGTAAACGTTAGTTTTTTTAATAACACAATATGCACTATTTAACACATAGCTGGAGGGAATGTGGGGATTTATACCAAGGGTATTAATCCAAATATTAACACAAGTGGGATGACTGGGATTCGAAATCGTGTACTACTATTCCAAAATCTGACTGCCTATCCACTGCACCACACGAGACAATAAATATCCTTTGGCCAGAAATATTCATTGAAAATTTTTTTTAAATGGTTCTCAGTTTCTTACCAATGCACTAAATCTAAAAAATATGTCTGTGATATTTCAAAAATAAAATTTTATGCACTTATTAAAAAAATCAATGATGTAATAATTTGCCATCTGACCCCATAAATAAAACTGTCTACTGCTCCATAACTTATTTGCTTTTTATATATGCATTAAATAGAATAGAGATTTTGGTATCAAAATCAAAATTCACACAAATTATGAAACTGCATTATTTGTTTAATTGTATGCTTGTTTTGATTTTTAACCCTATAATCGATGATATAACTTTAAACATGTTCACATCTGATATCTGCTCCAAAGATTTTTTATTCTCCTTTTAATATCATCTGAGATATAATATAATTCCAAAAGTTATGACTTATAACATTTCTCATTGTAAATCAATAAAAATTGTATATTTCAAGAGAGTTTGTGGCAAGAAAGAGGTTAACCTCATCGTTTATTATTTATTTAAAACACATCAGGAAAGTATCAATGTTTAGAATCATGGCAAAGGTTTTTTGGATCTGGTAACAAAATAGGTTTTCACATCATAACTAGTAAAAACATACTTATGAAAATTAATAACCATTAAAGATTTCCAGAGAATGCTTTGGATATATTTACTTGGTTGAGCACAAGGCCATTTTATGTGTCCATTATATCCCTGTGTTTTTGTAATCAGTGTTGCCTTTCACCTAGATGAGTTACTCTACTGAGTTAATGAGCCTCATCTACCAGGACATGCTTTGGAAGATAATTTTTAATCTGAACTTATATATAAATGGAATTTTGTCTGTGTGTCTGTGTGATTGTATGTCAGTGTGTGTGTCCGTGTATGAGTTTGTTCTCCATGGACTCAAAAACAGCTGGATCAATTTTCTTAAAAATTCACACAATTATACTTTATCTGTTTGGAAGTGTTTTTAAATAGATGGTTTTTTTTTATATACTTGATAAACATTGAAAACCAATGATCAAATAATAACAACATAGTTATGAAAATTAATAGCCATTAAAAATTTCCATAGCACGCTTTGGAAGATAATTTTTAATATAAACTTATTTTTAAATGGAACTTTGTCTGTGTGTCTGTGTCTCTGTCTGTTTGTGTGTGAGTTTGTTCCCTAAGGACTCTGAAACATGTGGGCTGATTTTCTTGAAAATTCACACAGTTGTACTTAATGTGTCTGGGAGTGTTCTTAGATAGGTGTTGCATAACCCCGATAAGTATCAAAAATTGATAATAAAAAATCAGCTTCTTGTTTAACATTTGAACTAGAACCCTTGGGAAAGGTAAGAATTCTCATTCTCCCTCTGGCTAATGATTAAATTGGAAATCTGGTATTATTAGTAAAAACTGTGTTGACAAAAGAATGTCTATCATAAATAATTGTTTTCTGCATTAGATGACCAAAAGGTTTATATGCCGTAATACAAACTAAACAAGCAAATAAAATATAATAAAGTTACACTATCTAAATAACATAAAATAAGAAGAATATTTTACATTTTTTGCTGTAATCACTAGATATTGGACTTTGACCAAAATATATTTTTATCAACTTTTGAGGAATAAACTAGTTATCCCAAAAGTCGAAAAAAAAATATCTGACAAAAAAATTTACAAAATAAAAGCCTTTTTCGAGAGAATTTTCAAAGTAGTGATTCAAGTGCTTGAATGATGAAGAAAAATGTTTTTCAAGAAGAAAAACAATTAGGTTTTCTTTTCCTGTTGTTATTGTTGTTGCTATATATTCTTTTACTTATTCGAGAAACTTCTATTGACAATAATAAGCAATGTTCATTAACCCAGTTTCATTATTTATCAGATGTTTTATAATTAACACTTGCCATCTTCTCCTAATTGTCCTCATTAACAATGTTTTCTTTTTTGCTTTCATTTTGATTGACATCTCTATCAGTTATTGTAAACTCAATTAAGACACACTTAGACACAACAGACACACACACATGCAAACACACATACTAACACCCTCCCAACACACACACATAAATAGACACACTATCACACACAGATACAAAACATGAAGCACACATGGAAAGACACATAATCACATATTCGCATTCTCACACATAGTTTCACATACGTGAATATTATTAAAACTGTCTGTTCGTTTGTAAGACGTTTATTTTGATAAGAATTTCAAAAGACATCCATGTTTTATTTTCAAAACTTCATAGATAATGGTCAAGAGTTATTTAATGCAGGAACAATTCAAAAATGTTTACTCTATCTATTCAATAATGAATCATTTGAAGAGTCTCACCACTAGATAATCTATAGTTAGAGGTGGAAATCACAAGATTCATAGCTTTTACATGGGTTTTATTTTAGAAACTTTGTTGGGACTCAGCCATACACACAATTGGACTCTCCCCAACCAGGGGTGGACTGGGCCATCAGTCAATCAGACTATGTCCAAGGGCCCGGCTCTGCAAAGGGGCCCACCTGGTTGTGAACAAAATTATTAAGGATGTCCTTCTTATACATACATGCATTCCAACTCGGGTCATTCCACTTTGCCTGCACATCATAATGCATGTCTAATGGCTGTAGTTCACTACCAGAGTTAATTAAACCAATATGCACAGATCACCCGCTGCACAGTCTCTACATGTGGCATTTAACTGCAAAAAACAGCAGGGAAGGAGTCCATTGTATTTTCTGCTTGAGAGCCCATAACACTCTCAGTCCACCCCTTCCCCGAACTATATCTTAAAGTACCACTCTTATTAGCACCGGTTGGAGTGGTAGACAATCTTGGTTAACATTATTTTCAGTTTGACACAGTCAGTCGGCCGTTGGTCTAGCATGCATGCATACACATATTTCTCTCTGTATCATTGTTGAGTTCAATACAATACTTTTCCTTCTTAATACTCATGTCCAAGTTTTTCCTTTAGTGACATCTTGAGGCTACAAACACTAATTTGTTCCATAACAAGAAGTAAACCTGATGCATTATGAGTAGGGCTTTGACAATATGCTTTTATTAAAGAATATTCTTGTCGTTACTTGATTGTTTTGTGATTTTACCATTTCTTTTAATTCTATAGTTATTAGTTGTTCTGTGAAAATATGCTTTTATTGAAGAATTCAATACAACTCATACCTCCATAATTTCATGTCTTGTTTCATGTTTCATGATATAGAAGCCATTAAAGATGCTGTTGAGACAAATCAAAAGTTAATGAGTAGAGAATTAGCCCAAAGATTCAATATAACTCATAATTCCATAACTTTATGCCTTGTTTCATGTTTTAGATAAAAACAACATTACTTCCTTTCGAGTTTGATCCACAACATTAAACAAGTCATGTACTCTAGGAAAATAAATGATTTAATTAGGGGGAATAAGCTCTAGTAGCCATTGACAATTCATAATGTCTGTCCAGAAAACGTCTTTTCTTTGTCCTGATTTTTCCAATCAGAAACTCGGTACTTTCTGATTCTCGCTAAAAAGTGATTAACAGTGTTTGCAATCATTTCTAATCAACTTGAACATTACATTTATTTTAGTGCAAAGGCACCTGTTGGTCTTTTTCAGACCAAACCTCTCCAAACCGCATCCTCCACTATCCCTTAAGTGACCCACCTACCTTCAAACACCGTGACTTTTATTGATCAGTTTTCCTAATTAACGGCAAGTAATTAATTTGTGAGCTCGTTGACATTCACGTCTCCAATTCACCAGATTTTAATTTGCAACCGAGATTTCTTGAGCCAACGTCTTTTATAGTGAAAGTAATTTACATGCTATGCTTAGCACACTCTGGTTGGCGTGTATTGATCAGCTGTAAAAAATTTGAATTAATTACTGATAATTGATTAAGCCAAGTTAGTTGTTAGTACAGAAAGAGAGAGTGGTGGGAAGGAAAACAGAGAGAGAAGTGAGAGAGACACAGAGAGAGAAGATCAATACTAGAATTAGTTTATAGACAGACCTTTTCAAGTGAAGGGCTTGAGATCAACTTGGGCCTCTTCTTATTTAATACCCTTTTCTAAACCTTTTGAAACTTTTCAATTTTCTTCTTCTTGTCATCTTTATCTTAAGTACAATTACTATGGGGAAGTTCACTTAGGCCAATGGATAGGCAGTCAGACTTCGGAATCATAGTATGCAAGTTTGAATCCCAGTTGTTTCATTTGCATTCATATTTGCCAAAAACCTTTTGGAAAGGTATGAATCTCTACATTCCTTCCAGCTATGGGGTAAATAGTGCACATGGTGTCATTCAAAAAACTAAGTGTGTACAAAAACATAACGTTTACCAAAAATGATTATTCTCCGGATTAAATGACCTGAAAAGGTTGATATGCCATAAAAAAGACAAAAGCAAAACAATTACAAAGCTTCTTTGTTTCTTCAATCTATCTCCACCCTCTCTCTCTCTCTCTCTCTCTCTCTCTCTCTCTCTCTCTCTCTCTCTCTCTCTCTCTCTCTCTCTCTC